>JAJEKV010000764.1:0-94040 GCA_021234155.1 Isoetes taiwanensis
CTTAACATGTATAATTCTCAATGGCAAGATTCTTTTAGGTATATTTGGCATTGATGCTTGCTCCTAAATTCGCCACGTATTTCGAAGGGGAAAAATAGAGAAAAGAAAAAAAATAGGCAATTTTGAATCGAGAGGGCAAAAGGCCAGACGGGAAAGGGCATTCGGATCGGAGACCAAGCATGGAGCATTCAGAGAAGCGGCCGATCTCTTCCAAAGAACTGGACGTTTATCTTATTGGCGATGGCATCATGCTTGACATCCGTTAGGTTGTAGAAAGCCGTGGTTCCTCTGATTCCTCCATATACGACGACGCCAAAGCCATCGCCTGCTTCCCAAGGTTTTGCAATAGCTGAATCGGGCCGCTTCTTCCTACGTCAGCCGAAAATTCTTCCAAGGCCGATTTGGCAAGGAAACCCAACTAAGTATAGGAAGATAATTTTGGAGTGATAAATGGAGTCGATGATTTGGGCTTCTAGTTCGAAAGCAGGCCGGGCTAACCCGCCTAGGGAAGCTACAAAATCCCGAGCAACGACACTAACTAATAGGCGTGAAACCGCCAAATTCTATGGAAGATAGAACTCGAGTTTGCATTATCTATGGATGTGGGTTGAAGTTGCCACCTTCAAAGCAAAGGGGTTCTTGCTTTTGCATCAAGCTTCCGGGACTTTTTTAGGTGTGTGTGCACAAAAATTAGGCGTAAGGGAGGCCAAATTTTGTGTGGAAAGGGCATTAAACCCGAAGTTCCGAGGGATACCTGGATGTATCTTATATATCGGATCTTCAAATAAATGATACGCCCCTCGTAGTATAGCCGCAATACTATGGTACTTTTTTCCATTCACATTTCCACATTTTGATTAAATACTTGGCATCGTCCCTGACCAATGAGGACATGAGAACTAAAAAGCACATGGTGAGTTACTTGCTCTTAAAACTTTCAATTTTTTTTTTGGCTCAAAAAATTCTTTTTCTAAGAGATGCTTTGAGCCAAGGATCATGTCAATGGTGCATGTTTGTTACGGTCATCACCATCTCCCGCATATTCTTCGATCATACACGCTTCTACAAATGCAGCTCCACAATCACATAGATTTTTGATAAATCAACAGAAACTTAGTTGTAGAAGCCCGCAATACCGCAAAGATCCCAATGGGCTCGGGAACTTTCCGCATCCATTCACCAATATGTTAATGGTCTATTCAGAAACGCTTCGGCGCCACTAAGCCTTTGCCATTTTATATGAAATTGAACCAGCCAGCTCTTAGTATCGCTAGTTACTACAATCATGAGAAACCCCGACAGTACAATAGATAATTTTATTACTTGGTACAATGTTTGGAAATGCTTGCTAGATGCTTGAGATGCAAAGGCATGATTATATCGTTTGTTAGTGCCCATCGTAAATAGAGCTGTATGGTCGTAACTTTAGTTAACTTTGATGGGGCTTGATGGGTGTTTTACATATTAAGAGCATTTTTCTTTGCTTGGCGTCTAGTGTTGGACCTAAGATTGGAGATGTAGATCAAGGGTGTGAACACAAGACAATTCTTGAACTCTAAAAACTATCTTTGTCATGCAAAGAGATAGTTTCCCATGGAATTTTTCAAGCACATATCTTAACAATCTATGAGGACATTTTTTGAAGTGCGTTTCTTTTGAAAGCACAATCACTTAGGGTAAGCACATTGTAATAGCTATTGGCATGTTCAACATTTGAGCATGTCATGAATAGTCTTGAACCCACAAGCATCTCATGAATTGTCTATGTGTCTTGCAGATGTAGGTAAAGCCTGAAACTTTTGTTTGTTGTTAGCATATTGGAGCATAAACATATTTGTACATGTGGCGATATATGGAGAAAATCTACGCTTAGTCACGCGACACGCCTACGAGGTCAAGTGATTGTGTTTTTTGCCCCCACTCTTGAAGGCTTAGAAGGTTGCCTGACCACTTCAAGAAAAGTAAAAGAGACAATTGGTTAAATGAAGATTAGTAGAAAAGGAAAAGCAAACTAGCAGGAAATCGTAGAAGGAAATTTGATAGGGCCAGGCATCTGAGATTTATTGGGCATAAAAAAAATGAGATTATCTTTGCTAAATAAGAAATGTGCAAAGTATAGGTATAATCTGGTTCAAGGACTGGATTTTGACATTGGCTTCGAAGAGATCATTGCTAGGCAGGGTCTGCGATGCTCTTTTCCGTTTTGATGCAAGAGCATTTACTTTTCTGACATTGTTTTGTTGAAGGAAGAAGCTGTTGCCTAGGACATTCACAACATGTTGTTGGAGTAAGGCAGTGTCTTTGGTTATGCCAAAGGGAAATAAGACCTAGTTAAAACACTACAAGAGGAGGGTACTATTATTGTCCAATATAGCGTCGAAAAACGTGACACAAAAGGAACTTCCAATACTCCTATAACTGTGACAAACTTGACACTATACTTGTCGTCGTCATTTGTCACTTGGGTGACAAGCATTGCATCAAGATTATGACATAGAATGTGGTCATAAATGTTGACACAAATAGACTTTTCAACAAGTTTACAACATTGAGATTAACAACGCAGTATCACCTATTATAGCAATTTAGTGTTGTTATATTGTCACCAATATTGTTGATATTTTAATGGCCTTTGTGTCAATTTTGTATCGTACTTTGTGTCAAGAACTGGGATCTTCAATGCAGGATGAGTCATATTTTATTGGACTGTTTGAGATGCCGAGCTAGGGAATTTTATTGAGCAGGAGGAAGTCTATATATCTTGAGCCAAACTTTAGGGAGGAGTCTAGTAGCTGGGCTTTGGGGTCTAGCACAGGCTGATTGCTTCATATCCCGACAATGCAGCATTTCTGATGGCTACATTCATTCTAGGCCGACTGCATATATTCCTGGTACAATCAGTATTGATTAATTTGCAGAATGGGTTAGTTGGAGCTGTGTTAGCTTCCTTGAGCAATGCGGGAGATTGCTCATGTTTTCTTCATGCCTTTCTTCGTTCGTCTCTACTCTTGCAAGAGGTGGTTCATAGAGCATTCAAGGTATATTTGTAGCTTGTGGAAAATTTATTTTTGTCTCCTGTAGTATTCCTCTAGCTGGGAAGATGTTGATTTGATCCTGTAGTACTAGTTAGTTGGAAGAAGAGGTTTGAGGAAAAGTATAAGTACCAAGCTTCAAATACTATATTTGATCCACATGGGATCCTTTGTACTTCAAGGTTATTTGATCCTTATGATCTTTCTCGATGTAATTCTTCCTATCTCAATATAAATTTATCTTACCAAAAAAAAAAAAAAAAGATTATAGCAAAGCCCTCCTCAGACTTTGGAGCCCTCAAAACCCCCACACCTGCTGTAGTTGGCCTGCAATAATTGTTAGTGAAGTTCTATTCTAATCTATGAGAAGCGCTGGGATGAGAGATTAGAGCAAAGGCATGTTAAATGGTGTCGTGTTATACAAAGCTTTGGAAAGACCTATGAGAAGCAAAGGGCGAGGGTCAAAGTCAAAGTCAAAGGTGGTGGGCACCCTACCCTGTGTTGCCGGGCTCGCTAGAAACACACCGACACCCCCACCCACCACTTAGGGTTTTCGTTGACTAACCCAAAGGTGCTCTCGCCTCGTTCTTGATTCCCCAAATTCAATTCTAGGCACCCTTTCCGCAGCCGTAGACCCCTCAAACTTTGGGAGTCATGGCCACGAGAAGATGGGCGGCCAGGAAAACAGGGGGTCCCAAGACAAAACGGTCCCGATCACCATCATGGGCGGGGAGAGTCATCCTCCATCAAGAAGGAGGCTCGGGGCTAAGGCTAAGGCCCTCGGGCCAGCCGGCCGGAAGGGATTAATTGCTCGTAACCACATAGGAACTCCTGCCTCTACAGAATTGGAGCCACGTCAAAGCGGGAATGGAGGCTAACATTGCTCGTGGATTGAGGCTAACAAAGGTGCCCGGCCGGGCCGGCATGGCAAAGGGAGATGGAGTCCTTGGCATCCCATGTGCTCAAAAGGCAAACTCGGGTCGAGAAGAACCAGGACATGCTTGGAGACCCGCGACGCCGTGATGTGGAAGATGGCCTTGGCCTTGCACACTGCGGCAAAGAAGCCAGGACCGCTACGCGGACGCGGGGAGAGGCGGTTCATCACCGATACCATGACAGGAGAGGAGCCAAGAATGCAGGAGACGGCGGTTTGCCGCTCGGCCCCAATTGAGGTAGAGGCAGCCACCACCATGGCACGGGGAGCACAAAGTCGCCTTTGCGGACAACCCGCATACGCCTTCGGGATCTTCAGAGTAAGATCGGAACAGCCAGCCCTACCGGCGCTGTCTTTGGGGGCTCGAGCACGCCCGCTACTTCCCAGCCGGAGCTCTGTGGGTTATGGGCAACCGGCCCACGCATTGCAGCCGTGGTCTCCCTACCGAGGTTCATAGTCGCCTAGCGGCCCGGTGCAGAGATGGCCAAGCGCCAGCGAGGCTCCGCAAGAGCTGTCCTCCGACTTCCTGCCGGCAGAACGCTCTCGGGCCGCTTATCCCGCCACAGCCCTCCACCGGGTAGCCACGCCCCGACTTGCTGCGCTCTCAGCCACTCCACGCCATCCCAGCCACACTCCGGTCACTCCCACGCCATCCCGGCCACCACCACTACCACCCACCCCCAAAGATGAGGACCCGGCCTTAGCCCACCTTTTGGACCCGCCGGGCCGCGCTAAGCCTCGTGAGCGCAGCGGAGAGGCCACACCGGGTAGTTCGAGGCATGCGATGTAGCCCCGAGGGAGAGTCTCGCCCACCACATCCCGGTACATTCTCATTCCGGATGACATTCCGAGGGGCGATTCACACACATTTCACCGAGCAGCAAGATGGGGCTCGGCCACGCCGCGGACGCATTGTCATATTCACGGTTGCGCGATGCAATACAGGTGCGTGATGCCATATTGCGCCGAGGCCGATGTTGAAGGGGACATCCTCAGCCGTGGACCGGGACCTCACACCCGCAACAATGAGTGCGCACGCATGGTGAGCTTGTTTAAAATGAGGTATTCGCCAAAATAAGCGCGTAGATTGGTTCGAAAAGTGTGATGTACATTTTCCTCGGCTGTACCAAGCATCACGCACTCCCGCATCTCTAAATTCATACCAGACGCTGCCCCGCTTCTCGCTTCTACTACTTCACGCCGCCTCTTCTCCCCGGGCTTCTCCTACCTCGCTTCCTCAAGCGCTCCACGCCTCCTCTCAAATTTTACATGTCGCCCGCCTTCCATCTATACTTCTCACTCAAATTGCCTCCCCCGTCCTCCCCCGCTTTACTCTAAAGTCAAGCAAGATATCATCCTCACACAAATAGAATTGAACCGTGGTTCCCATGGAATTGTCGAGGCTTCCTTAAGGTATGGGACAACAATCTGCGGGCAAAATTCTAAAGATGATCTCTCATCTTCCTCATGGAGACATGGGAGCATGCTCGGTACACAAGCACGGATTTGCCGTGTTACCAACATTTCGGTTTCAACACATGCATGATACGGGTCATGGGGAGTGGCTTGCTACTACCGGACAACCTTGGCACATTCCGGTTACCCTTAAGACGCACGGAACACAACCTGCATTTCCGGGTTCGCGGTGCATAATACCGGTGGCAACCCTCTTTTTACGGCGCTGTTATTTCCCCCACGCAGACAAAGACCTTCTCGCGGCCCACCCTCGCGGATAGGATGGACCCGTATGCCAGTCGATCTATATGATGACATACGCCAGCATCGCTAGTTGGGTAGGGTCGTCCTTCTTGGAGATTTCAACCAATGCACCGGACAGAGTAGAGCGGCCCATGCGACTTGACCCCTCACGACGATGTCTCGCGTTTCCACGCCCAGAAGTAGCCTGGCCACGCGGGTCGGATGACAGCCAGGTCACTCGCTTTGGCAGACAGTTGCTCCTGCTATGTGGCATTTTTGACTTGATAATTTGCAATGGCCTTTCACAGTGGCCCGATTCTCGCAAGTGCACATGCAGACAGGACAATCAGGGGGGAGGGTCTAGTGTGGTGGACTATGTGCTTGTAGTTGCGCAAGATATGCATCTCATCAGTCGTTTCCGGGTGGGCACAGACAGTCGGGATGAGGAGGTCGCTTCGGATCACCTCCCACTTTATTTGGACCCGGTTTTGGCGAGCAGCTAACCCCCCACTATTATGACCCACCGCCCTCCTCGGTTGAGACTCGATTATGGAGGTGCAGAGGACACGTAGATGCTCATGGGCCCTCCCGAAGAATGGTGGAACCTCCACACTAGAGCAGCGGCATGCAGGGCCGGTGACAGCTATTACGGATCAAATGACAGTGCTTTGGCACCCGTCGCCTCGTGGTCAGCAACATTCTGGCATTAACCCGATGGTTTGATGCGGATCAGAAAGAACGCAGCGGCAGCTCCGCTACATTCGATCCTGTGCACCAAGCAGAAGGCCACCACACAAGTGCAGCCCATCTAAGGACACAAAGGCGCCGGTACCTTGCCAAGCATCGTGGGAGATGTTCTACGCTGACACTCATCCTAACCTTTAAGCGCCGTAGTGCTTGGGCCAGCCCAACCTATAGGGACATCACACGGGCGGGAGGAACGATTACTTGCAAAGAGTCTCTATGACCCGGCCGGGGACGCCAGACGCCCATACCCCCAGGGGATGGCCCCCATTGGTTCTGGGACGAGGATGTTGAGGAGGGCCTCAAGAACGGCTATTAATGGGAAGGCAGGTGACCTCGATGGTATGCAGGCGAAAGTTACTCAAGTGGGCAGGGGCAGCCGCTTGTGCGGTCCTCACTACCCCCTCGCTCAACGTAGCATTGCGGGGAGGGTTTCCCGGAGCAATGGACCACAGCGGGGTTGTTCCCATTCACAAGGCCCGGGCGACCCACCGTCGTCCGCCACCACGGACGATCATGGTCGATTCAAGATTTGCCAAACCGCTATCGGGCATTCTCGAAAGCGCTTGACTACGGCGGGAGGCACGATGTGCGAGCCCTCACACAGCGGGCTTCCGACCCGCCACCAACGATTGACCATATCTTTACGGCAAGTAATCGATTGAAAGGCGGCGGAATCATCTTTTGGACTATTCTTACGCTTTGTGGACTTCGAAAGGCTTTTGATACGGTCCCCTGAAAAAGTCAGGCTAGGATCTGCGTCAACGGGGCTCCCGCGGCGTATCACCATATACAAAGTTGTATGAGAGTTGTTTTGGCAGATAAAGCCGGCCCGCCAAGCATTCACGGTAGTATCCGGGTCCGGCCGGGGGTTGCCCCCTCGCCAACACTTTTGGCCTCTACATTGATCGGTTAGGAGCCCGCTTATCGAAAGCATGGGGATGGCATACGACTTTTGCACCGTGTCATCCCATGACTCATCTATCGCGACGATGTTGGCCTCGGCCGCCCACACCTTTGCTATGTACCTCACCGATGCCCTAGACACATTTTGTCGCTACGGACATGCGCCGTCCAAACCGCCAAGACCCGAGGTGGTTCTCATATCTCTTCACGCCACCCCATGCCTCCGGTGACTCACATATCGAGGGGGATGTACTGGACGCCACGCCCACCTACAAGTACCTAGGGGTGGAGTTCCCCTCCTCGCCTCTGGCCGGGAGGCGCTCTATCCACTTGCGGGACAAAGGCCGGAAAGCGCTTTTATGCCATGCGTAAATGGGGCCACTGTGCGAGCTATATGATTGGGGCCATCGGTCACATCATTCGGTGGGGTCGAAAACGGCCCTTCAGACGGGTCGTGAGGTTTGGGGCCCTGGCCGCCTTTGGCGACACGGAATGACTTGGAGCAAAAGTGTAAGGCATTTTTGGCACGGGCATTTGGGTGAAACCTTCAGTCCCCATCGATTCTCTTTGCCAGAAATCGATTCTTGCCGCTTGGGCCGGCAGCCCTTGATAGACACATCGCCTATTTTCAGAAAGTGGTTACTATGGGTGATGCTCTGGGCCTCGAGACTGGGCTTACACTGCGGGCCATGAGTCCAAGTAGCCGCTTAGGGCTGTGGAGGGGTAAGAGATCGCTGGTTCGCCGGATGGAACGGCAGAGAGCAGAGGCGTCATACCGGGCGCAATGCACATCGTGGATGTACTGCTGGAGTACCCTAGATGCTTGTTTTCCTTGGCAAGCTCGGGGACCCCATTGCTCTAGAAGCGGTGTCAAAATGGCCCATTACAAGGAGCACATCAACCCAGGTGTTAGCCCGGGCCCACAGCTCTACTAAGGCTTCCCGCCTGCCCCCACAGCCAGACTCATTGCCTCCATTCGCGACAAACGGTGCCCACCATCTTCGCTGATCGGGCAGGCCGAGGGTGGATTGGGGAGCCCCGCCAGGACAGGCTCTGTCGCTGCTGCCAAACGGTGCCATTGAGGATGAGTCTCACACTTTCCGAGTTGCCCGGTGTTCGGTCGATCCGGGGCGGATCACGCCCTCAGCAAATGCGGCCGTGCCCTCTGCATTTGCCGATGAACACACCGCCAAGATCGTGCCACGGGTCATACATCCGGAGGTAATGGACTCCGCGAGGTCACATTTGCCCCCACCGGCTGTTCACCGACTAGGCACTACGGGTGGTGCATGATCAGATATATTGGGATGTTTACGCATTTTATATGATTAGCATACGGTTTGTCGGCCAGGCCGATTGTCGCTTACCGTTTTTCCTCTAAAACCCTTCAAGCGGGGTTTTTTTAATCCGGCAAGAATGGGCTTTTTGGCGTTTGTATTGGGTCCCATAGACCGATTGGTCTCCGTGGACGATAAAAGTACCTTCCTTCCTTCCTTCCTTCCTTCCTTCCTTCCTTCCTTCCTTCCTTCCTACACTTTTAGTCAACATAATATCAATGAGAAAGTGACCTTTGTATCACAACAATGTCAACGTTATGACAAAATAGTAATAAATATAATGCATCCATTTTGTCAATTTAAAAACCAAGGGGACTAATTTGTGTGTACAAAACAATATGGGATTTTGTGTCATAAAGGTGGCAAGAACAGTACCAAATTATCTTCGTCAAATTAAAGGCTCTATTTGCAAAATTCTATAATACTTGCAACCGTTTGTATTCACTTTTTCTAACTAGTTTATGTACAACATTTCGTCTTCCAACTAGGATATCAAAGCAACTTTCTCATTTGCTGCAGAATGAAAGTGAGATAACTTGAAGTGAACATAAGCAATTTTTCTCATTTAATATGGAGTTCATACATCAAGGAGATACTAGTCATATGCAATGACAAGTTTCATTGCCTCCTTTCTCAAAAGTCAATAAAGAACTTTAAATTTCATAAACAAAGAGCTTAAAATTTCAAATTAATGCAAAAAACGAACTTCAATCCTCTCCATTCTCAAGATCATTTCTATCGCTTACGACCTCATTTTGGTTGGCTTCATCATTGTCCTCTTCCTAATTTAACAAATCAGAAGTTAGATCTATTTGAACAAAGGTGAATAACATGAATCAAATTTGGCACTTCATACCTTTTCCTTATCAGACTCGCTATCAATGTAGCATGTGTTCTACATTTATAAGATACATCTGTGAGATTAATGTAAATTCAAATTGACTATAAAATAACAATCTACATACACTTACTTTGTTCATAACTTCTATCTCCTTCTTGGATCTCGTCTTGAAGATTATCCCTGGGCTTGATCCTCTTATGTAGTCCAATGCCTTATGCTATAATATAAATGCAGCTCTTAAAATTTTGATATATTTAAACCCATAAAAAGGTAAACTTACCTTTTTTGGCACAAACCCCTTCGCAATCATCCTTTTCCTAAAGGCTTCATATCCCCCTTTTGTAATGATTTCTTGTATCAGATCATTTGTAGGCATGGACCCCCAATCTTGAAACTGCATAATATTTCATTAATTACAAAAATGAATACATTGATTTCATGTCTTTGATGATTAATTGAATTGAATGAAATATTTCATTAACTACATGGTAATTCCCATTCTCTAATTAAGAAATCACTTACAAATTTTGACTTTATTGACATGATCCCTCCTGAACCAGCTCATTGTTGCTTCTTGCGTTTGGATGCTGCATCTATTTGGCGCTGATATGTCTTCCCACAAAGTTCGACAAACCTTTTCCAACTCTCTTCATCTACATGCATTGGTTTGGGTGCATTGTTGGTGCGGACCTTTCTGCGAAGGTTATCCCTAAAACATAAAATAATGTAACATGATTATGTGGATACAAGAAAATCTTCACTGCACAAAGTTAAGAAAAAAAAAGCAGCCAGTGATTTTTCAACGAAGAGCAAGAACTACAACTATGTACTAATGCAGCAAATATAGTTAAAGTAAACTAGTTCCTATAAAATTTGTTAGCAAGGTAAGCTTAAGCTCAAAAAGCATGCAGCAAGTGTAACGAAGCATGTAAGTCTAGGAGAACAACAAGCATGCAACAAGCACAGTAAAAAAAATCCCTGTTGCAGCTGATAAGCATTTTCTGTATCTCCACAATGCTTCAAACTTCCTTGGCATGCAAAAAGGGATGCATAACCTGGAAGAGCAGTGTGAATTATTTTGGAAAGATGGCATTCTAAGTTCTGGGATGCCATCTTGGAAATCTTGGGCATATTACCTGAAGAAAGCTTAGTGTTGCCCAAATACCACAAGAATGTGGAGAAGGCAGCCAAGAGACTGTTCCAGTTGCTGAAGTGCATGTGTTAAATGAAGTCATCAACACAGAAAGTGAAGGAAATAATCAAGAACCCACTAGCACTGTAATAGAACATGTTGACATTCAGGAGGAACAAGAGCCTACTTTGCTTCACGAAAGCATATTGACCATCCAAGGAAGAACCAAGTCCGGCAGAGATGTATGCGAGAGACCAAGTCTAGTAGTGAAGGCAGCCAAGAGACGATGCCAGTTGTTGAAGTGGAGAACTTGAATGAAATCACCATCATAGAAAGTGACAGAAATAATCAAAATCCCACTAATTGTGGAATAGAACATGTTGACATTCAGGAGGAACAAGGACCTAGTACATCAAATGTGCAAATTGACCATCTCAAGGAAAAGGCGAAGTCCCAGCAGAGATGAACAAGGCAACCAAGAGATCAATCCCACTTGTTGAAGTGCAAGTGTTTTACGAAATGAAAGAACCGGTGGAAACGTAAAAGGGGGTCAACCAACAAGAAGCCGCAATTGAGATGGAACATGTTGACATCCGGGGGAGCAAGGACTTGATGCGACAAAATGATCTTCGGGAGGAACAAGGAACGTGCATGGTGACGTAATTAAAAAGTGAAGTTGAGACCCATGAGTGCAATGGTATAGAGGGACAATTGTGCGGTCCGTCCGCACCGACACCAACAAATCCTAGTGAAGAATCCAAAGACAACGTAACATGTTGAGCACGAGGAAAAGGCACAAGAGTCCGGTTCAATTGATTTACAATCTTCTCGATGAAGTGACCAAAGATGACGAATGAGGAAAAACAAAGCCAATAACCGACTAGTACTCGATGAAACATGACATTCAGAGAATGCACCAGATGCATGATTGACCATCGAGGAAGAAGAAACTCATCTCGCAGAGATGTAAGATGGCCAAGACCCTGGCCCGGCAAACGTATGTAGTGATGTCAATAGAAAAAGCGTGAAGGCGGACAACCAAGCAACATGATGTGGGCGGGGAGGAACAAGAACCTAGTGCAAGAGATGATCACGCCTTCAAGAGGAACACTACTCTAGTCAAAACGCGTAAGAAGATGCGCATAATCAACAAAACCACTAGTAATAAGATGGAACATGTTGTCATTAAGGGGCGCAAGAATCTAATGCACCGTAAGCACCAATTGACCAGAAAGGGGGGGAGAAAAAGTTTGTTTAGCGCAGATGTAAGGCAATGGCTAAAAACTCCGTCGGTCCTATGGAAGTAGTGGTATCTAGCAACGTAAAAGCATGTTTGCCGAAAGGAAGCCGGCGATGACCAGCAGAACACATTGTGGTCGAGGTGGAATATGTCAACAATGGGGAGGAACAAGAACCTAGTGCAACAGCTAATCAACCAAATCTTCAGGAGGACGAAGAACCTAGTGCACAGGAAAAGGAAAAGGAACGAACGTCTGCTTTGGACCTTCCTGCTGATGAGTTAACGAGTGTGATGAATGAAGGTGACAACCAGCAAGCTACTAAGCATGACACAGATCAGGCAAATTAGAATCAGATTTCATCAATGGCACTAAGGATTAAAACAGAGATATTATAAGACAAAGAATTATAAGATGCAATTGATATAACCTTTTAAAGCTAATAGAAGTCTCTAACCTCCAATGTCTCCAACGCTTCTTCAAGAATCTGATGATGTCCACCTCGCATAGCCCATCACCAAATTGCTCATGGATGTACTTCAAAGTTCTTTGCAAGTGTCGTGGCTTAATCTCCCTAAAAAGCTTGTCAACCTCCCTACAATAAGTCTTCAACGCATCTGATGCTTTCTGGTCGAACTCACGCCCTGCTTCATCCATTAGCAATTCTCCTCTATGAAAACAAACCTGCAGCAGTTTGACAACAATAGAGATGACAAGTGTCAAAATAATAAAGATCAACAATAGAGATGACAAGTGTCAAAATAATAAAGATAAGACTAACATAAACTAAGTTTTGCACATACCTAAGACCTTGATAACTTCCTAAATTGGACATTGTAGGAAAGATCAATCTCCTTTAAGGCGTCTTTGTCAGTCTTAGGATCATCTTGGTCAGATATATCATCACATTCATCATCAGAGGAAGATGAGCAACTAAGCACCACGTGTCTGTTTGTAATGACAGATTGCTTCTTTGAATTTCTGCGGGCTCCTTGTGCAGATGTTTCAGCAGAATTATTTGAAGAATTAGTAGATTGGCGGCGTTTCAATGACCTGCAGTTATATCATTAAAAAGCATCAAGATACTACCTTAAACAAGCATTTATTAATAGACATGCATTCTAAGCCTATGCCTGTTTGGCAAAACATGCATGCATATGCCTTTCCTGCCAAATAAACAATCCAACATGCAGGAACAAATAAACAATCCAGCGTACAGGAACAAATGGATATTACCTATGCAATAGATACCAAATAGAACAAGTACAAATACAAAAGATCGTGCAGATTTAGACAGCGCTAGCCTGATGGGCATAAAGTCTCCAGGATTGATGAATCATTGGAATCTGATGACACTTCAAGCAGTGGCTCTCTTGTCTCAACCTCAAGAGCACTTGTGGCCAAGGCAGAGACTCCCAAACCAAAAGAGTCTGCATCTGTAGTTCTAAAACTATTGTGAACAATAGGTTACATTGTGCTAGAATTGCAGGGGCTGCAACAAAGAATAAGATGCATGGGAACTATGAGGAGGATGATTTTTGGTGCAGTGCCAGACAAAAGGCAAGTCAAGATTGGCAAAGGCAAGCTGACTATCAAAGGAGTAGGCACTGCAACAATGAAACTTCCTATTGGAGCAGTACAGTTGGAGAGCACACTATATGTACCTGATTTAAAGGTAAATCTTCTGTTTGTCTCTAAATTAGATGATGCAAACTTGTTCAACACTTTTGGCAATAAGCAGTGCATTATTGGAAACAAGAATAATGTCATTTTAGCCAAAGGCAATAGAGCTGGCCCTCTATATCAGCTCCTTTGGTGTAAAGAGCAAACAATGGCATGAACAGATTTAGAAAACATACCAGTAAACACACAGCTATGCCCCTGCATGATTAACAAAATTATATTTCTGTCTTCACATTTCATTTCTTTACCTGGGATACGCTTTAAATTCTACCCTTTCTATGGCATTGGTTTATTTATTCTATTTGGCTCTAGCCTAGAATCATTAGGATAAAGTGCTTTCTGTGCACCCTCGTGAAAACAAAAACGGACAATAAGGGAGGTTTCTTCTCTTGGTTGATCGGGCTTTTGAGTGGTTCCGGCCTCCATATTAGCATCACATGATACTTGCAAACACCGAACAAAGGACATGTTCTTCTTAACAAAAAGTGGCAATCTATCAAATATGTGCCAAAAGCATAAATAAATTCCGAGGAGTCGTGATCATTTGCAACCAAGAAATCTCTCCAAGACATTTGCAACCAAGAAATTAAAAACATCTAAGAATGCAAATTAGATCTGACCTCTCCTTCGGCATCATTTCCATTTGATTTTTCTCCTTTTCTTTCATTGATGACCTGAACGATGTACCTGAGTCGTGGCCTTCATGATTTCTTCGTACCCTATTTTCCAGTTCTGTCATCAAGGCACACAAGATGTCTTGTGGAACATTGGCTAGGAAATTTGTCATTTTTTCTTCATTGGACTCCTCCCGACCTTTGCCTTTATCAGCTCCGCTTGCAGACACTAAAGGGGGGAAGAAAAATAAACTCTAAATTAAACGATACAAATAAAGCCCACAAACACTATTAAATGAGCAAATTCCAAAAATAGAAAGTAATAAGCTTATGAGATGCAACGAGAACTTACTCTTGAAGAATGAAGACGGAGTGCAAGCGCAAATCTGAGAGCAATGCGTCCCGAACCTGAAAGCAATGCATCAAAAAAATGTGAAGATATACGATTCGATCCATTTTTGTTACGCGGTAAATTTTGTTGGTTTGATATCGATCCATTTTTTGTTAGGCGATAAATTTTGTTAGGTTTGATATGCATCAAAAACTAGTCATTGCATATATTTTCCTGTTTTCTGTTGCAAAGGTCATAAGAAAATAGTTAATATCATATATTTTAGGTTGCAATAGTCCTAAGAAAAAGGTTAAGGTGAATATGTGCTGCCTATTTTATCTTCAATAGGGAATGCAAATGCACTGGCTTGTGGTTTTTAGTTAACTTGCCTAGAAGAATTTTTCCAAAAACTCAAATGTTTTGCGGTTTTATATGTAGATCCATCATATGTTGAACATACGAATGCTCTAAATATGTCAGCCTCTGAGAGTAGCAGCTATAATAGTGGGGATGATTGCTTGCCATGCCGCTAGAAGTCTTCTTCTTTCCCTCATCAAATTATCTTCGTGATCTCGGCCAAAGACGAGAAAAAGCTAGGAGAGACCCGACTGAAACCTTCTACCTCCATCGGCGCAGTTGTTGGTGCAACAAATGTAATGGTAGGACTAGTCTTTCCTATCGCGTTCGACAACAGCATGAAGCAGAGTTTGGTGTATCTCAAAGTCGACCTTTGCAACCTGATGAAGAAAATGACCTAGAACATGAAGCAAATATTGTAAGTGTGTCCTACGTCAAAAAAAAATATTTTTACTATTAATTCTATTTCTGTATACATCCATGTTTGGTTATTTGCCTATTTGGTGTTGCCACTTAGGAATCATCTTTTTGCCTTCGTTATCACTTTTACATATTTTTTGTGGGTGTAGATATTGTGGGATATTGTGGGTTTCGATGAATTATGAACGTTTAATATAGAGTTTGGAGTTGTTTTCTATGATTTCTTATACTAAACCATGTTGGTGATATTGAGTCATCAATAATATAACCCTAGACCATTACAATATCATGCAAGACTGATCCGATAGAGTTGCTTTATTCTAGGGAGCAATGCTTTCATTCAGGGTTCAATAAGTTTTTTATTTTTTGTAAGTGCATATATAGTAAACAAAATTCAATCCTTGATTATGTTCCATTATTTGCCTTTGCCATTTATGAATTATCTTTTTAACATATTTGCTTGTTTTGTTATTTACTTCTAATTGTATTCTATTTGGTCCATGTAGTCCTCGTGATGAAGTGTCCGCTCACAATACTGCTTCCGGTGAGGATGTGATTCATGATACCATCACAAATTTCTTTCCAATAAATGAACAAACCAATGGTGGCTTAAAGTGATGATGGTGAGAATACGAGTAACAAAGATGATAACTTCGCACGTGGAGAAAGCAACATATCTTCACAATTAGGCAAGCACGCCATCAAGTTTCCAAATGCTGCCGTGTTTCTCGCCTTGCTGCTTGCATGCTTATTCTCAATCTCCAACACAAAGTTGGTTGGAGCAACAATAGTGTTTCTGAACTTTTCAGGTATGTAAATGCAAGTCATTTGAGCATTAATAGAAGTTTATTTCTATATGCTTATTTGCCTTTTCTATAGTTTGCTTGATAGAATATTACCGATGGGCATTGTCTTCCAAAATCTAGGAGGGAGGCTAGGAGCTTATTGCGTTCATTTGGACTAGAGTATAACGTCGTGCATGCATGTGTTAATGATTGTATTCTATTTTCGTAAAGACTATGCAAATGATCAATCATGTCCGAAGTGTAAGGGGAAGCTTCTGAGGGAAGGCGAAAGACAAAAGTGGCAATTTTAAAGGTATTACGCCATATGCCTATAATCCCTCGATTTCGACATATTTTTCCGACGCCCACACCAGCAGCATTTCATGGACTATCATGCACGACATCGTAGTAGAGATGGAAAGATGAGAACCCCGCAGATGGGGCTTTGTGGAAGCGGATAGAGGAAAAGTGGCCTATATTTGCATTGGAACCCCATAACGTTAGACTTGGGCTAGGGATTGATGGTGTTTGCCCATGGGGATCTATGTCATCCTCTCATATCTTTGTGTGGCCTGTGGCGATTATAAATTATAACATTCCACCATGGATGGTTTACAAAAACCCCGCCATATCATGTTGACTTTGATTATTCCGTGTATGTATGTGTATGTAAAACTTAGTTTTTATTGCTTTGTATTAAGTATGGAATGGGATATTGCGGGGAAAATATAAAGTAAAAACATGGATGTCTACTTCGAACCTTTGGTGGAAGAACTTGAGATTCTATGGAAGGGAGTACATATGTATGACATTTCTAAAACTCCACATGACTTTTACGTTCCATGGGATGCTATGCTTTACTCTTCATGACTATCCGGGTTTTACGAAGCTTCCGTGTATGATGTACTATAATGCAAAATCGTAAAAACCTTAGATGTTATTTGAATTAACCTTTTGTTGAGATTGTAGGTCTACAAACAAGTGGTGCATATGGATGTCCTTCTTGTGGGACTAGCTTAACATCTTATAGATCAAAACATCTCGAAGAAGCAAATATATGTTGGACATAAAAGTACTTGGCGTAGGGCCATCCTACACGTGGATCCGATGAGACCACAATGGCCAACTTAGATGGACACCTAAGGATTGGTTGGATGCTTGGAAGGAGATGAATCCCAATGTGAATTACTTGACTAGTTATGAAGATGCAAATGCAAATCTTCCGCCAGGAATGAAGAGGTTATCCATATTCTATAGGTTGGATTATTGGAATGACTTGGAGTTAGTGCATTTACTTGATCCCATGCACATCTTCAAAAATGTCGCACATTCTTTTGGCAAACATATAACGGAGAACGGAAACATTGGCTGCTAGGATGGATCCGAAAAGAGCAAAAAAAAAAAGAAATATTGGCGATCGAGAAGAAAGGCAGGAAAACCCTCACATGGAAACAAGGTGCATGGGTTCTAGGGAAAAACAAGTTTTTGAGGTAAACAAAAGGATATCAAAGATAACGCACACCAATCGGATATGGAGCCTCCTTTTGCGAAAAGGCATTTACTAAAAAGCGGGGCCTCATTGGATTAAAATCCCATGATTGGCACAAGTTTCTTCAGGTACTTTTGATTTATATGCTCTAGTTTCTTATGAAAAATTTATATTTTAACATATGCACTTAATCGTCGTGGACTTTCCAGCATATACTTCCATGTGTTGTAGGGGATTTCTTGACTCCACAAGTAAGGAGCATTATATATCGATTGGGTAAATTTGCAAGGTGGGTCTCTTCCAAAGAGATTGAAGTGGTGAGATATCAAAAGTAGAGGAGGACGTGATTATCTTTGCTTTGTGACATTGAAAAGGAATTTCCCACTAGTTTTTTTGACCTCCAGGTACTACTAAACAAATTCTATGCAATTATGTTACTTCTATCAACTATAAGTTCAAATAATGTGCTTATATACACAGGTACATCTGATGATACATATTCCAAACGAGATAAGGTTGGCGGGACCGCGCCCTAGTAGATGGATGTTTTTTCTAGAGCTACATGAAGGTGCTCAAAAATTTTGTTCGATCAAATGGCAAAACCGGAGGGTTGAATGGTGAAGGTCATCTTATACAAGAAACGCTATTTTATCTAAACGATGCCACCACATCTTGCCATCCCCGATGGTCCAAAAATTGTGGGAGAAAGAAGAACCCAAGGAAATTACATCAAGTATTACGGGGTAATGGTGTAGAACTAAGTCCCGAAAGTGATGACATGCTTCTTGCAAGAAACACATTTGTTCTTAATAATACCGCAAGTTTACAACCATGGAGGGACTTGCATGAAACCGCTAAGGAGGATGCACGAAGAAGGTCAACGAAGCGATCAACAAGACAATCTATTCCGGATGTAATGAATAATGCATGGTTATTGGCTTGTATGGACGAACTAAAGATTGTGGTCAAGTTATTCCAGGATGATGATTATGAGCTTTGCACTTGGTTGTAGTAGAAAGGTATCTTTAAATCTTTGATTCAAAGTTTCATTCTTTTATACTACATTACTCATCATCATTATTTTGTTCTAGGCGATTCTATACTTCAATGTGGGCATACGGGCAGCATTTTCGCATAAACAATGTGGATAAAGCGTAGAGTTACATCGATTCTGTATTTCGAAATTTGAACAAAAAGTCAATCTAGCGGGGATCACAATCTTCCCGGAGAGTAGCCCCAATTACATGGGAATCCCCGACGGACATTATTGAGTTGGATTATCGTTAAGCTTTCATGTAAATGTTTTCAAGGTAGCGATGGTTCAAAGTTATTATATAGAGAGGTCGCGGGCAAGGCAGTTAGGACTCATCCATCGGGATTTTAAGTGGATTCTTCAAAGGTATTGCCTGAGATGAAAGAACCTTTTGTCTTTCCAAGTAAGGTTGAGCAGATATTTATCCATGAGAATCCTAATGACACAAACTGGTGGATTGTCGTACATTGTCAACCACGGGCGCGACGCATAATTGCTTTATCCGTAGATGAAAATAACGTGGAAGAGCTCTCTCATGATATTCATACTGAGGTTGATGATGATTTTGATGGCGGCGGCGGCATTCATGTCGATGTTGCTGTTGATGATGATTTTGGTGGTGGTGGTGGTGGTGAGGGTGTTATGGGTATTGCTAATGATGTTGATGATGGCTCATTGTTGCATGAAGCAGAAGATGGAGAACTGGCAGATATTGGTATCAACATTGAAGAGGAGAGTGCATATTTGGGAGAAGATTTGCTTGAGGATGATACTGATGAACATGTTCCTTTAGAATCATCGTTGGCACATTCACAAAGAGAGGAAGTTGATAAAGAAGCAACTTATGTGCTTCGATCTCCATTCAATTCGCCAATCCATCATGATGAGGATTATATTGAAGATGAAGAAATTGCGGGACATGTACATGATCATTCTGAAGCAATTAGTGGTTTGGCTCTTCGTCTATATCTAGATGATGACGAGGTGGAGGACATTGAGCATGATCTAATGAACAAATTGATATGTGATATGATTAATCAGCATTGTCAATCTTATTGCTATAACTATTATGGTATAGATCATTTGATGTTGAGCATTGCATTATCTTCCTCATCACTTTGCTCCTTTATGTTGCCAAGTACCCTTCACCATTATACATTGATCAGTTAGAGCCCTGGCTTACTCAGCATGGCGGGGATGACATACAGCTTTTGCACTAGGTCATCCGCCAGCTCATCTATGCGGACGATGTTGGCCTGGCGGCCCACACGAAGCTTATGCGGTCTCACCCGGATGCCCTAGACACATTTTTTGTCGCTACGACATCTTGCGTGAATCGGCCAAGACCCGGTGGTTCTCATATCCTCTTCACGTCACCCCATGCCTCCCGCACTCACATATCGGGGACATACCGCGGACGCCACGCCCACCTACAAGGTACCTGGGGTAGAGTTCCCCTCCTCGCCTCTGGCGGAGGCGCCTATCCGCTATGGTGACAAACAGGCCGAAAGCCTTTTATGCCATGCGGTCACCAAAGGCGTGAGCTCTATGATTGGGGCCATCGGTCACATCTGTTAGCACCGGTCGAAACTGCCCTTTCCATGCGGGTCGGTTTGAGGCCTGGTCGCTCTTTGGCGACTGAATGACTTGGAGCAAAAGTGCGTAAGGCATTTTGGCACGGGCACTTGGGGTGAAACCTTCGCCCCCATCCGGTCCCCTGCTGTGAAAGCCCGGATTCTTCGCACGGGCGGCCTTGATAGACACATCGCCTATTTTTCGTAAAGTGGTTACTATGGTCGATGCTCGCTCCCACACCCCGCTTACACCGTGGGCAATGGGTCCCAGCCGCTTAGGGCCCGTTGGAACCCAAAGAGAATCGGTGGTTACCGCCCAGATGGAGCGTCTGAGCACATGCGAATCTGTGGGTGGAATGGCCGGCCGATCGTGGCAGTCAAGGGAGTACCCCAGACGCTTGTTTCCCTTAGCAAGCTCGGGATCTCGGCGCTCTAGAAGTGTCAAAACGGCTCATTACAAGGAAGCACATCAACCCCGTGTTAGCAGGGGCCCACAACTCTACTGCGTTCCCGGCTGCCCCTGAAAAAGCGCCCGGGCGCATTGCCTCCATTCGCCGCAGGGTGCCCACCATCTTCCCCATCGGCAGCCCGAGGCTGGTGGATTGGGAGAGCCCGCCGGGACGAAGCTCATCCGGTCTTTGTCAAAGCGGTGCCATTGAGGATGAGTCTCACACTTTCAAAGAAGTTGCCGGCGTTCATCCGGTCTGGGCGGACTCACGCTCCCCAGGCCTGCAACCGGACTTGCCCTTACATTTGGCGATGAACACGTGGGTCGTAAGATGCGTGCCACAGGGTCGTACATTCGAGGAGGTATCGATCTTGGACAGCGAGGTCACCTTTGCCCCCACACCGGCTGCCCGTGATTAGGCACTACGGGTGCGGTGCATGATTGTATATATTTGGGTGTTTCTGCATTGTATATGTTAGGACAGTTTGTCAGCAGGCTGATTGCTGCCACGGTTTTTCCCTCGAAAACCTTTCGGGGCGGGGGTTTTTTAATCCGGGCAGTAATCCGCTTGCTGCGTTTTTGTATTGGGTCCAATAGACCGATTGGTCTCCGTGGACGATAAAAATACCTTCCTTCCTTCCTTCCTTCCCTCCAACTGACTATTGTTCGAGTATCCAAATCATTCTTGGATTCTTCGAAGTAATATCCCTTGGTGCAATACTATATCTATAATGATGTATAAAAGTATTAGGCAAATGTTGTAGTGACTTAGTTATAATATTGCTTAAATTTTGTTACAACAACCACCTCAAATTGCAATATAAAATTGACAAATCCTCCTCAAAATTCCGTCAAAATATTAGATGAAATTTTGGATAACATTTTGTCATAAGTCTTAAGAAAAGGTTGCCACAACTTTGCTATAATATTGTTCAAAAGTTGTTGCAATAACCTACTTAAGTTGCGCTAAAAATTTGACCAAAAGGAGGTCATTCTTTTGACGAAATTTTTGACGCTATGCACTAGACACAATTTTGACACAATACAAACACGTTGTGTCAAGATAATAGCGTTCGACATAAAGTTGTCACTGGACCTATGGCTTGTCACAAGGGTTGACACTATACCCCCCATCCTCTTGTAGTGAAACTAAACCTATATAGAGTGCAAAATCATTTTGTTCTTGAGGAAATCTAAGATCACGAGAGAATCATTTTGGGATATAGTGACGTCACCAAACAAAAGTAAAAAGCAAAAAAGAAGAAAAAAGAAACACATTGTCAAGATAATACAGCCAACCAAAAAGCAAAAAAGAAGAACAAAGAAACACATTGTCAAGATAATACAGCCAGCCATGGACTCTCATGGACTCTAATGAAGGATAAAGGAAAAAGGAATAAGAATACTGATTGCAAGACAAGTTCTACTATTTGAAAATATTGGGCTTTTATTTTTACCTCTAAATTTGCAAATCAATCATTCAATTTATTTTTAACATTCAAAGTCTATATGCACAAGGTTTGGCACACATGAGTTAAGGGGACTATGCAAAAAGCTTAAGCCAAGAATGATTAGGAGCAAGGTGATGTTAAGGGGAAGATGTGAAAAGTTTAAGCCAAGAATAATTATGTAATTTTGATTCCATGTTCAAGGTGTTTTTGCTACAAAATCTTGAGGACACGAGGTAAAAACAGGGGGTTCAACTCCTGCACGTTTTTTGCATCTCAAACTCCTGCACGTTCTTTTGCATCTCAAAGATGTCCAGAAGTGAGATCTATTCGACTTAGCACAAAACCTCTTTTGCACGGCCGCTACGATAAATTTCTTGTAGAGTTAAAATTTTTGAGGAGGATATCCACAGTAAAGGAAAGGAAAAGGTATAGAGGGAACAAGCCTTCGACTGCGTCTGGAGTCGCAGATGTGGGTCTAGCTGGCTTTGAAGCATAGCATTGACCTGGGTCGAATTCTTCTGTGAATTTCGTGATGCTGTTTACTTTTATTGCCTGTGCCTATCCTGCATACCCATGTTCAAACAATAGGTCCTGGTTGCAGGCCTTTGTAACTTTGAGATCAAGTAAATTCCTTTCCCTTCGAAGGTAATGCTTTTAACAAATAACGCTCCTGCAAATTGATCGAGAAGAAAATGGTTGGAACATGCTGTCGGGATCAAAAAACTTGCTATTTTTTCTGTACTTAAGCTTCCAGCAATCTCATCAGCCATGCATGTTTGCGGCTTCCATATTTTGTCCTATCGACATTGGATTGAAGTAGCACTTGCATGTTATAGTAAGTGTAGGACGGAAGAATATTGGTTTCGTGAATTTGGATGAAGGGACGTGCTTTGCCTCTAGAGTAGAGAAAGCATGCTAAGCTTAGAGGAAGCATCATGTGGTTTCAGCAGCTCCGAGATTCCTTGTATTGATAACTACCTGTGCGTCTTGAATAAGTTTAAAGCAGAACGAAATCTAGCAGGTGCCAAGTGGATCCAAGCTCATGTTCAGCTCAATGGCCTACAATCTCATGTAATTGTTGGAAATCATATTGTGAGAACTCTTGTTGAATGTGGAAGCCTGCCTGATGCTGAGCAAGCATTTAACAGGTTAATTCATAGAGATGTATACTCTTGCACTTCTCTTATTTCAGGTTACATCAAATGGGGTGAATCACAGTATGCCCTTAGTCTGTATCAGAAGATGCAAAATGATTGTATAAACCCTAGCAGTTACACTCATGTTGCTCTGTTGAAAGCCTGTGCCATGTTGAAAGATGTGGAAAGTGGTCGTCAGATTCATGTTGAGATTAAGGAAAAGGGATTGGAAAAAAATCTTTTCATTGGGAACTCTTTGGTTGACATGTATGCTAAATGTGGCTCCCTTCCTGAGGCAGAAAGAGCCTTCCACAATCTGCCAACTCGAGATACTGTCTCATGGAATGTTTTTATAGCAGGATATGCTGAAAATGGACTTGCTAAAGAGGCTTTACAATCTTTTGAATCTATGCAGTTAGAGGGCATATCACCTAATGTTGCCACAATTCTTTGCTGTCTGAAAGCTTGCTGCATCTTAGGGGCAGTACACAAGGGTCGTGAGTTACATAGTCAACTTGTAGGTACAGGATTCCAGGTAGATCAATATATTGGTAATATGCTGATTGACTTATATGCAAAATGTGGATCACTTTTAGAGGCACAGGATGTCTTTGATAAGCTTCCAAAGCAGGATGTAGTCTCCTGGACTGCACTGATTGCAGGTTATGCTGATAGTGGCCTTGGTAAAGAAGCTTTGAGACATTTTCAACAAATGAGACTAGAGGGTGTGCCTCCAAATGCCATGACATTTATTTGCAGCCTGAAGGCTTGTGGCAGGATAGGTTCCCTAGGAAAAGGCAGAGAAATACACACGTACATCACAAGAAAGGGACTTGAGAAAAACCTGTTCATTGGGAATAGTTTAGTTGACATGTATGGGAAATGTGGTTCACTTGTAGATGCACACAAAGTTTTTGACAAATTACCAATTCAGGATGTTGTGTCTTGGACTGCATTGGTTGCAGGATATGTTGACAATGGGCTTGGAAGTGAAGCATTAAGATGTTTCATGCAGATGCAGGAGGAAGGCATCCATCCAAATGCTTTTACATTCGTTTGCAGCCTGAAAGCTTGCAGCATTTTAGGATCCCTAGAGAAGGGTCAGGAAATACACACTCAGATCTCGGGAAAGGGATTTGCAAAATCTCTCCACGTTGGCAACACCTTGATTGACATGTATGCAAAATGTGGGTCAACTCCAGATGCTCGCAAGGTTTTTGATGAGCTCCCAGTTCGCGATGTCGTATCTTGGAATGCACTAATTGCAGGATATACAGATAATGGATTTGATCAAGAAGCAGTGAAGTGTTACATACAGATGAAGCAAGATGGCTTGTGCCCAAATGTGGTCACATTCATTTGTGGCTTGAAAGCTTGTGGCAACGTGGGAGCCCTAGAGCTAGGACGAGGAATACATAGGGAAATTGATCAGAATGAATTTGGAAAAGACCTGCTTGTTGGAGCTACTTTGGTGGACATGTATGCAAAATGGGGTTCTCTTGAAGAGGTTGGAAGTTTTAATAAGCTTCCAGTTCAGAATGTTGTCTCCTGGAATGCAATGATAAGAGGCTATGGAATGAACCATGAGAGTAACAAGGCTATACAGTGCTTTCATGACATGCAAGAATTTGGTGTAAAACCTGATGCCATTACATTCATCTTCCTACTCACAGCATGCAGCCGTAGTGGTCTGGTGTTCAAGGGCATGGAATATTTCAAGGCAATGACAAAACACCATGGCGTTTTGCCAACTGCGGATCACTATTCTTGCATTGTAGACCTCCTTGCACGATCTGGGAATGTGCATGATGCAGAAAGATTATTGGAAGCATTGTCTCATCCTGTGTCTATAGAAACTTGGATAGCTTTACTTAGTGCTTGTAAAACGTATGGGGAAGTAGAACCAGGACTAAGATGTTTTCAGGAGCTTGTGAGGAGGAGCCCAGAAATTGCTGCTTCCAATGTACTTATGGATGACTTCTATACAACCATGGGCGGTTAGAAGAATATAGAAAACATGCAATGGTCAAGAAAAAGCCTGCAAAGTCTTTAACAAAAATATGTATGAATTCACATTGGGTGACGCAAAACCCAAGCAATGTCTGGAGTATTACAAGTGTTGATTTCTTGCATGAAATTGGAAAGATATATGCCAAATATGGAGCTCATCCTGGGCTCATCTAACAAGGAAAGGAAGCAACATTGTGTGGGCATGTAGAAAGAGTGGATATAACTTTTGGGCATCTATATAATCGACAAGGACAGACACTAAAAAAATTGAGAATGTGCAATGATTGTCATGATGCAACTAAAATCATATCTAAGGTTGAAAAGCGTGAGATTATCATCCGTGAAAATAACTGGGTTCACCATTTTTAGCCAGGGTTTGCTCTTGTCAGGATATGTGGTAATGTGTTCTCATGTCTTCTTATATGCTGTTTGAACGATGAGAAAAACACTCAATGTCAGTATCAGATTGCGACTTCTTCTGTATGGAGTCCATCACTTTGGATCATGACCTTTGGAGTGCACTCCTTAGCAGGTATAAATCTCGTATATTCATGGCACGTGGATGATGCTCAATATAGGGGGATAAATACATATCAGACATGCGACACACCAAAATAGCATTCAATATAGAGAGAGAGAAAGTATTTTCGATTTATTTCTCAAATTGATTGTCCTATATTGGTCAAACTGGAGTTTGAAGACCAAATCCTAGTTCCATCCGGATGTGAACGCTTACAGATATAGCTGAAGGTGAAGCACCTATTTGTTACGGAACAAACTGCTATTCCACCATCTCAGGTAAACCATAAGGGTAACAAAGGGCCACTCTTTTTGGATTGCCCGAAGGGCAAACTCTAGGCACCGTGTGTGAGGAAATTTCCAGTGGATATTTCAAATCGATGGTGGATGTATGGCCTGCTGCAGAAGTGTGTGATCGCGATTGCCTCTTTGCTAAGAGTGACAGTGATGAAGCAGAGATTTCTTATGCACCAGTCTCTTTTTAAATTGAACAGCGCATACTTTCAGTCATGGCAGTTTCATTTGTTTGCATGTAGTTTGTGGAAGTAATGTGAACACAGAAGATGTGTGGAGCTTGAATAGGTTGGCATTACACTTCATTCTGGTTTGATATTGGAAGAGATATGCTTGGAATACTTAGGTAAAATGAATTTACTCAGCTTGATTTCCTTGAATCAGCTTCTTCCACTCCAGATTGCCCAGGCACTGAAGCAGAAACTGTTGGCAAGGCAGCAGCTTGCAAAGGATGCCCAAACCAACAAATTTGTGCTACTGCACCTGATCCCAGTACAAATTTCTAGTGCAAAATTTATTTTGGGTCATGTGAGCGTAGGCATTTTCCCAGGTATCTTTGGAACATATGATTCTCTTTTGTGGTTTAATAGTTTTTAGGGATGCTTAAATTAACAAGGTTTGTGCTACACATTTTAAAGGATTTAATTGCAGTGCGAATTTTGGATACAAAGCTGGTTTGTTAGGTTTTTTTTATCTTGGTAGAGCATTAATATTTTCTGTCGGCGGTTTCCAATAGAAGATTTGTAATGTTTCTGAAAGGTTTGCTAGCTGTAGTAAATATGATTTCAATGTGGCAGATCCTGTTGCAATTGGAGAGCACAAGCCTAATAAAACATAAGGTGCTTGTATTGTCTGGGAAAGGTGGTGTAAGCCAAAGCACCTTTGCTTCATAACTTGCTTTTGCACTAGCTGAGATGGACGAGCAAGTACGGTTACTAGACATTGTTATCTGTAGACCAAGCATACCTAAAATGCTTGGCCTTTAAGGTCATAAGATAGATCAAAGTAACCTGGGATGGTCCATCAAATGGTGGCACAAGAATTCTCATATTTTCTACTCTTGAATGCAAAACTGGATCTTCAATTTTGCAGCTTTGCCTTTGTGCATCAAGTTAAGAGGAGGTAAGTTGCAGATTTTTATTCCATTCTTAAGATTATGCAGCAAATGTGTAAGATGGCACATTAGGTGTCGAGATTTGTGCAATAACAGGAATTCAATATATGCAGTAGTTGCCGCGCTGTTATGACAAATTTTATGATGCTAATCTAGAGATAATATCTATTATCTAGCGGCTGAATGTTAGATTAGGAACTTGTAGTTCGTTTTACTCAACAATTTAGAACTGCTCTATTTTTTTATGGAGTACTGGTTGCATAAACCATTCCAATTGCTTGCGCTTTCACTTATGCCTGCATTTGGTATCTTATGATTTTAATTTTGTTTCGAATCTAGTTTTTGAATGTAGGAAAGTAGACTTTTTTATTGCTTGTTTCTGCAGGTGAAATGATACACGGGACTTCCAAAAGCAGGTGCTTTCAAAAGCAAGGTGGTATGGTACTTCACCAACAAAACAAGAGACAGTCAATGCCATTATTAACCAGGAAAATGAAGAAGGGACAATTCTTGTTCTGGATGAAGTAGTAACTTTTGAATTTTTTTTCTATGTGGTTCTAGTAGAATGATAATAACCTATTGTTTCAGGTGATCCAAACAACAGTAGGTGGTCTTGGGCAGTTGAAATTGGAGGAGACCCTTTGTGGCACAAATTTTGTTGACTGTCTTGAAAACTTGTTTGAACAGACAGGTCCTTAAAAAGGCTTCAGATGTGATACTTCAAAAGCTTCCTTGATGTATTTTCAACAAGGATAGCTAAAGGAAGCCTCACATATCCATTTAAGTGAATGTGCAACATCATCTGCCCTGTAGGGGGCCCAAGCTTCTTGCAGACTGTGTGACACGTTTTGCAAGGATCACAAAACTCTAGCTTGACAAAGCTTTGGGTAGAACCAACGTGGATAATTTTTTATGCACAGGAATCTTGGTCTATAAACAAAGCAAGGCAATTAGTGGCAAAAGCAAAGATCACATATTGGCATGACATGTAGTCTATCTGAAATTAGTGTCAATGAATATATTTAGGTTGATAAGCTTCTATAGAAAGGTCTTGGTGGTTTGGATGTTGATGCTGCCATTCCCCACAGAGACTGGCAAGACAAGCAAAAAATGAAATTTTGTTCAGTCGTTTTTTTTATTAACTCCCACGAACTACTATTAATGACCTTTTAATATATGGAACATGAACATGAATAAACAATGCGCAAAGGATTGCCCTCCTGAAGTGACTTACGGAACATTTATGTTTTTATTTGTTGAGAAATAAAAAGAAATTATTTTACAGATGAGGATCCCTCGCAAAAAATATTCTTGTCATAGCTTTAGATATGAGACTAGCAAAGTTAAGATACAACTAGTAAAGCAAAGTGATATACATTGATTGACCTATGGTTGCAACAACTTAGGGTGAAATCACACCTACGGCCGCCCGGAAATGATCGTTTTATGTCTTGGGCAGGTCTTCGAGATGCCCAAGAAATCAGGATCACACCTGCGCCTAAGATCAAACCGCCACATCATAAACTTGACCAGAATCGATGAACCCCAAAATCGTTCTTGCTGTTCCGATTTTATTCAACGGATTAGACTGTTTGCTGCTGAATAAACCACTACGGGCCTCTTCAAGCAAGAAAAATTCGAATTTGGGCTTATCTTTATTTCTCCTCGGATTCTTGATGTTCTAGCTCCTCTGCAAGCATCTTTTGGGATTTTGGCTTCATTTTGAGCAAATTCGGTGAGGAAGCACTCAAATCCATCCTGAATTGCTCAAACAGAAACCCTAATCGTTGCTCTTCGATATCTTCCTGCACTGTTGGCACTTAGCTGGCAGCGCCCAGGATCGTGGTCAGGGGGCAACCCCCCACCAGGAATTTCGTCTCCGGCTAAGAATTTTGAGGTTTTGGGCAGTGATAGTATGATAAGAAAAGTGCCTGCCCATGCCAAATGGAATACTGTGTATGGTTCTTGCATTTTTTAAAACTCGGGCGGCGGCAGATGTGATCTACAAGGTTAATAGAAAAGATCTTGCTTCAAGGCTGAATGATTTGAATGTTCCATAGGATCTGAAAAATGCCATAACTTGTTTATATAACTAGGTATTAGTAGAACTCTCATTTCCATTTACTAGATCAGAAAAAATTGCAAATACAACTGGTATAAAGCAGGGCCGCCCATGTTCTCCTACCCTTTTTGGGTTATTTATTGATGAGCTTGAGAGCTGGTTAGCCAGACTTGGTGGTGTTGAAGCTAGACTTGAAAAATATATTATTCAGCTACTATTGTTTGCAAATGACATAGTATTAATCTCCAAATCAGCTAATGGCATGCAACATCATCTAGATGTCCTAGATGCTTTTTGTATCGAGAAACACATATATATCAATGTACAAAAGTAAAAAGTTATGGTATTTGGCAGGCATGATAATACAATGTTCTATCGGAGGAATACCCTTGCAGAAAGCGAAAGAGTATGAGTATCTTGGTGTTGAAATATCACACAATTACAGGTGGAATGTGCGACAGCCCAAAGGAAGGCCTCAGGAGGTCTGCGAGCTCTATACGGTATGTTTCACCAGTGCAAGATTAATAATTTTGACCTTTGGTATTTAAAATGGTTGCTATTTGGCGTGCAAGTGAAGCCGGTAATCCTTTGTGGCAATCCTATTTGGGGGCCTGGCTTATCAATGAAGAGCTGGAATGAAATAGAAAAGTTGCAGAAAAGGTTCTTGCTTGGGGAATTTGGGGTAAAATCCCAAACACCATATGAGATGTTATTAGCATAAGCGGGTATGCTTCGACTAGAGGTAAAGGCTCTTTGCAGGACCATAACTTATGTTAAGAGGGTGCTACACATGGAGCATGATACATTTCCTAAATTAATCTACATCTAAAGGTTGGTATTTTTGCTATTAAAAAATGGGCACAAAGATGGCTAGGTAATGCAACTTGGACTACAACACTAAATTTTAGGAGGTCCATACATAGGTTTCTGAAATAGCTATAAAGAGGATGTGGATATTTGAGTTAGAAGATAAGATAAGATAAGATAAGATAAGATGAATTTTTACGTCACGGGGAACCCAGCGGGTTATGGGGCCAACACATGCAAGAACAACAAATCTAAAACACAGGGGACTAGGCCCCATCACCAAACACAATAATCAAATATTAAAAGGCTACCAATAATAAGATAAGATAATGCTAATGCTAGTGGTAAATTTATGCTTCTAAAATTATCTAGACATAGCCGGGTCCAAGATTGGAAGGCCATTGATCTAGAATAATTCTTTGCGCCTCCCACAGCCTGCTTGCCCATTTCTTTTGGTGGTGGGTTGCCCTTACCCTTGCAGAGCTCCTCCTTACGGTTACACAATTGAAGAGGAGAGAGGTCCTCACATGTCTTGAAAAACTAGTCCCTTTGAGATGGTTTCCATCTTTGAAGAACATGTAATGACTAAGAGTGTCTTGAAACCGAGAACCAAAAGATGGCGAGGACGATCGCGGTCTTGCCGCTCCCACCCTAGTAGTGGAGACAACTCCACCAACCTTCACATGCATGACATCGATTGAAAAAATTGAGAGCGACATCCATATCGAGAAAGGGCATCATCTTACGCCTCACGCAAACCCCTATAATCATGCAAGTTCAAGTTCCTAGTAAGCGAGAGATATCGAGGGCGCTGTTCTGTCGCACGCTTCGACGCGCTGCGACTCTCGGTCCCCAGGGGATTGTGGAGATGTCTATATCGCCCACCTCAACATGTTCCCTTTCAATGTACCCCGCACTTCGCTTCAATACAATGTTTCTTACGTGGGCTGTAATCTACGTATCTAGTGTCGTCACTGAGGCATCACTTGTGCCCACATCTTGGGCTTTAGGGTCCGGAACGAAGGCATGTATTAAGCGTAAAGTGTGTCCATCTCAATGGACACGATCATAGATAAATGGCCGTCATTCCTCCCTCCCGGAATGAATGAGGTGCACTGGTCACGAAGTGTAGGCGGCAAACACTGAACTTGCAGGTCTAGAGCACTTTGGAGATCCTCCCGATCTTGGAAGGAGATGTTAGAAAGCAGTTTTATCTGACTAAGATAAATGATTTATAGGAATATAGAGAGCAACAATATCTTCTTTCTCATATAGACAAGAGAAATCGAATGCTCATTTCTCAACTAAGGTTGTCTTCGCATTCACTTCATATAGAGGCTAGAAGGTGGAATGGTACTCCTCGCAATCAGAGTTTTTGTCCTGGATGTTTAGTGCTAGAAGTTGAAACAGAAGAGCACGTATTTTTTAGATGTGCTGCATATGTAGATATTCGAAATAGATATGGCATTCAAGCAACCATGCCGAGAGATCTTTTTAAAATGCCAACACACCTTCTAAGGTTTTACGTAAAAGCTATCTGGAAAGAAAGCAAAGATATAGTGAGTCTGTTTGAATTGATGAATGACTTTGAGCCCACTTATGCTTTAGAATGACTGTCTTGACAAAGATAATATGTATCTTTTTGCCATAGAGGCATGGGGAGCTAAATGGCTTGATCAGTACATTTATTTATTTATTTATTTAAAAGTGCCTCTCGTGGAATCCCAACCCAAAACTATACTCGAGTTTTTTTATTTAATTAATTTCTAATCAACCAGTAAATTAACGTTTTAAGTAAGATAGATAATATTGGTTTAACAATTTTATGCTCCGTGAGGGATTCGAACCTAGGTCTACCCCCAAACCCATTCCAACCACTAGACCAAGCATTAGGCAACCCTTTGTGCGATACCTTATCTGTAACCCATACCTTATCTCTAACCCATATTTTTTTTACTGAACCATTGGATAAAAAACCATTAGATTCGCAAGTTTAAACAATGAATACATCTACATGCATAAATACACATAAATACATGTAGAGCTTCAAGCAGAGCAGAATCTTCAATCCGATGACAGATAGACCAGGTAATCAATCCGCTGAAGATCCGCTCCAATCTGGAATTGGAATTAGAGCGCCACACCAGATCTAAGGTGCAAAATCGGAATATAACAAGAGGCAAAATATAGAAGAACAAGAAGCAACAAGAACAAAAATATAAACAGGTCTACGTAGATCCGGAAGCAAGAAACATGTCTACGCAGATTCGGAAGCAAGAAACGGATCTACTGGCCGGGGAGTCGAACCCCACTAATCCCAACCAGTTACAAATAAGAAGCATAAAACATCTGATTTTTTCACAAGAAATCGATTGTGAAACTGGTTTTTTTCTCAAGAACTGGATTTCTTCACATGGACGGATTGCCGCCTCTCCATCGCCATCTGCGACCGATTGCGCTCCTCCAAGAACAGGAGCCATCTTCTGCTACCCTGTACCAATCCAAAGCACCAAAAATAGAACGATTGTGCTCCTCCAAGAACAGAAGCCATGTTCTGCTACCCTGTACCAATCCAAAGCACCAAAAATAGAAGTGCAAGTGCGATGCAAACTTTCCCAAAAAGACCATGGAAAGAATATTTCAAACCACCCAAACATTGAAAAGCTTCCCCAATCCCTTAAATTGTAATGGGCCGTTCACATGATAGCTTTTTGGGTCAGCAAATGTAAGCAGCTGATTCCGTGCTGATTCAAATACCTCCAGCTGAATCAGCCACGCGGGTAGCATCCCGCGACAACTGAATCCTCGTAACGGGCTGATTTTTTTCTGGCTCAGCTCAAGTTCAGCAAGGACTCAGCCGTCCCACCGGCAATCTGTCCATGTGAACCCAGCATAAAAGGACCTTATATTTTAAAAAATGTTTTCCGGCAATTGAGACACTTATTATAAGCGCAGTTCTATTCCGCGTTTTGTGACCAGTTTAGGACACTTTTAAATTTACATTTTAGTCTTCTGCCTCTGGCTATGGAGCCCCGTTTGGCGCCCAGGTTGGGGCATCGAACAGCCATTCTGGCACAGGTACTCCTTCTTTTTGCTCTCGTTCTCACAGCTTGCTTCCGGATCTGGATCTTAGCAGAGTCTCATAATAGCATTAGGTCTGTTAATCCGCGCCGTTTGCTACAATCTGGTGGGCAGTGTGTGGATATGGATATCCGAAGTCAAACATCACCATGCCATTTTGCACTCAAATTCTGTGGAGCAAAGAGGAGCATTTTTAACTATGTTGCGTTGCATTATTGTCAATTGCAAGGCGGGTATGGGTTTCTGTCCCTCTGTTTCTGTTGGCGGTAATTTGCCTGTTCTTTGCATTGGCAAAACTGCAGAGAATTTTTTTTTCCCCTGTGACTAGCCACATGGTGGAAATGCTTAGAATGTCGCCCACAATGGGAGGCGTTACTCTGCTTGCTCTGGGAAATGGGGCCCCTGATGTATTTGCTTCTATGTCTTCAATTGGCGAAGGAAGTTCTCCCATTGGATTGGGGGCAATTGTAAGTGCAGGCACATTTGTTTCTGCTTTTGTTCTTGGATCTGTAGCCGTAGCAGCAGCTCCCTTTCCAGTTAAATCCATCCCATTCATCAGGGATGTACTATTCTATACCACAGCTGTTGCCTTTCTGTTTATCTTGTATCTCAAAGGAGCTGTAACTCTCTGGCAAGGCATGGCTATGATGCTCTTTTATCTGCTATTTGTTTTCGTAGTTATATTTATGGATCAATTGAAAAGCAAGACGCTTGATACAGAGGAGTTGACAGATACTGGTCTCAGGGAACTTGAGGGTGTGAAAGAAAGTGAAATACCTGTTGTGGATTCAAGGCTGGAATCCAGGGCATTTTCTAGGCAGCTTCTTCTGAACGTGATATCAGGTGATTATGTTCATCTTATTCAAACTGCTAAAATCTTCTTCAGAGAGTGTTGTCACTTGGCGGCTTCACACTGCAGCAAGAGATTTAAGGTATGGCTTAACATTATAAATATTGAATCATCCGAAGTTATTGTTCAATTAAGATAACGCATTATTATACTAAGTGCTTCAATCTACTGAACTGTCATAAAGTTGGATTTAAAGACCTATCAAAAACGTATAGTAAAAGTTTGAAGATTTAGAAATTTAAGAAATGGCAATGCTGATGCTCCTTTCCTGCGAGGATGGTAGGATTATAATACGAACTTGACTTATAATGCCAACTAAAATGTTTTTCAGGTTAAAGACCTCTTGGAGAAACCACTAGAGGTATTGCTGAAGGCAACCATTCCTGAAATTAACCCAGTAAAATGGAGCCGTTCTACTCAACTCTAAATGTTGTTTTCTGCCCTTTGATTGTCCTATACATGTTTGGATCCATGATAATGGTAACCTTTGATCATAAAATACGTTTCTTCTTCCAACAACAGAGCTACCTCTTTTGGTCACTAGTCCTTGCACAGGATATTCTTTTGGGAGTGACATATTTTATAACTTGAATAATGAAGCCCCTCAGAGTGGTCAAACCTTTGTTGTTTTATGGCATTCATAATGAGTGTCTTTTGGATATCATTCATGGCTGGCGAGCTGCTTGGATGTCTAGCTGCACTAGGTGTGATACTAGGGATATCTCCTGCTGTTTTGGGTTTAACAGTACTTGCATGGGGCAATTCTATTGGAGATCTTGTTGCCGATGTTGCGATAGCTAAGGCAGGCAAACCAGCAATGGCCATAGCAGGTTGCTTTGCAGGCCCTATGTTTAACATGCTTATTGGTGTTGGTTTTGCTATTGTCATCTGGACAGCAGACCTTGGAGCTCCAGAGTATTACCTGCAATATCACCCTAGCATCTTTGTTGCATTTATTTTTCTTTTTGCCAGTCTTTTGGGATCCCTTTTGGTAATAAGCTGTTCAAAATTTCAGGTAACACGTCTCTGGGGTTATTGCCTGATTGCTTTGTATGTTCTCTTTACAATGGCAAGCTTAGCTGCTGCAGGCTCAGCATTATAGCATGACATCCCCAAGTTTATGTGTTCTGTGTGTATAATTGGTCTTATAGTACATTAAACTGCTTTATGTATTGTTCAAGGGATACCCAAATCAGGACGCCTTGGTATTGTTTTAGGGATGGTCCTGAATCCCTCACTTCAAAATCAAATTTCAAATCTACATCAAATTGGGAAAGCTAATGCTGGGAATGCCACCACATAAATACCAGCAACATCCTATGCTTGCAAGTTTTTGGTGTCGATCATCATGTATAAGAAAGTCAAGACCGGTTGATCTTAATTTGCCAGCTCCTCATCTTTTCAGGAATTGCGAGGTATTTATTTACCCTTGAGTAGGTAATTTATGAGTCTGTTCTGTTGCTATTACAATGTTGACCCTTATGTATAATCAATATGTGTCTCCGTCCACAGGTAGTATTTGAGATGGATGCATATCTAAATAACCAACTTTCAGAGGCAAAGTTTCTTACAATGTAAAAGATTGAAGGTTTGTGCAAGGTACTTGTCTGCCCTTGTTGAGAGGACGTGATTTTGTTACGTCTGGAATGTAAAGAGGTTATTCAATCATCCAGTAGCCGTCCTATGGCCTGCTAAAAGCACTTGAAAATGTAGTAGGGTTTGAGCTACAAGCAAATATTTGCAGATGTTTCTCAAAAGATTTTGCGGCCCAAACTAAAGAGAACTGTACACAAGAAAATATTTAGAGATTCTTATGAGATCATCAGGGCTGGGCCTTTAAATCTTTGGCAATTCTTATGAGATCATCGGGGCTTATTATCTGGAAATCTTTAATAGCGTCGTTTTTCAACGGGCTTTTAAATCTTTGGCAATTGTAAACGTCAAAATGTATTAGGAGCAAAATTCTTCAATTCTTATGAATGCTAGGTTGACGTAAGATGACTAAATGATGGGTTCAGGAAAGAATAGCAAGTAGATAGGCTAGACAAGGCAATGGACTCTCCGTGGACGATAAAAAATGGACTCTCCAATTGGTCTCCGTGGAGGCTGCTTCAGCGATTGGACGTCTTGACCTCCGTTTCCAGTCATTTTTGGTCTTCACCTTTCCAGTCATTTTCGGTCTTCACCTGCAGCAATAGGTAAAATCTTGAAGCAATCTTGAAGTTCGGTGGTGCAAAAACAGTGATGGAGTAGCAAAAACCGGTGATGGTGTGGTGCAAAAACAGTGATGGAGTAGCAAAAACCGGTGATGGTGTAGCAATCTTGAAGTTCCGAATTGAGTGATGGCGATGTCCAGCATGTGAACGCCCCAAAATTCTTGCCGGAGACGTTCACATTGGGGAGGCGCCGGAGACGTTACATGTGAGGCGTCCCTTATCACTTATCAGCTGTAAATTGTCGGCCGTTTCATTGTTGGGCAGCCCACTCTCAAAACCGGCTAACCGGAGCTGCCCAACACTCTTAAAACCGGCTAACCCGACGTTTGCTTCGCTTTAGCCTGCGGAACTGGTGGCCTTGCTCTGCTTTTGCGAACTCTGGCCACTATGTTGCGTTAACCAACGGGCACCGCCACACACAGAGAGAAAGTTGTTGCAGGAAAAATGAAGAGAAGCAACAAAAATATGTTGGAAGAAGAAGTTTTGCCGGAAAACCGTTTTCAGGTTCCAAATGTAACACCCTGAAAAAGGCACACTGGCAAAGAAAGTGCAAAAACATTTTAAATAAATAGACGATAAAAAATTTATTCTATTCTATTCTAATACGATTTGCTATACTTCTCACAAAATTAGGCATCCAACTCTTTTGACAATAATCTCCAACACTAGGGAAATACGAAGCTTCGTTATAACCTCACTAGAAAAAGTGCCCAGCATGTGGGGCATAAATTCAGAAGCTATAAAGATGATGGATTCAAGTTGATAGCATGTATATTTATGATTTCAAACATTAAAATGTGATGTATGGATAAAAGGAAAAAGATACAACAACTAAATTCGCACAACAAAAAGGAAAACAACCCAAAATAAACCTACAACAACATATGTGATTGTTCATAATAAATTTTATGTCCATGTATTAGCATGTCCATACATTGTTTCCAATGATGGTTAGCATCTCTTTTTTTTCCCATGTTATCTTTTAGCTAGCCATTGTAAATTTTTTTTTTTTTGGAAGGACTTGAGCCTTTATTATCCAGAGAAAGTTACAGAGTACAATGGGGACTAATAACTCAGTGGAGAGAATGTCCACCAGAGCAAAACCACCCCACTCAAATACAACATCTAAACAATATGAAAAGCAAGCAAAAACTCATAAGTAAGTATGAATCTGAAGATAGTGCTCCCAAATACGGCTCTTCACCTCATTAGCAATTGATGAGCACCTGAATGCTTTGACAATTCGTTGTTGGGCATCAAGAAGGATCTGTGCATCTCAACAAGCAAGATCTTTGAATATGAAAAGATTCCTTCTTTTCCAAATGGACCAAATGATCCACGCTTGAAGCCAAATGAAACGCCTTTTGCCAAATTATCCCAACTACTTTGGATAGATCGTTAATAACACCCGTTGGCTATTCAAATTGCAACGAAAGAGGCCTTGAAGCCACAACAAAGCATGTCCGACATGTCTACATAGGAAGAAGCAATGCTCAACCTGCTCGGCCCCAGGTGCACATAAGGGACAAAGTGCGATACCTACGGGCCAAATCGCACCTAGAATATTAACGCAGACAAACAACGATGAATGACTTGCCACCATAAAACAGATACTTTGGGATGGAGTAGTTTATCCCATATCCATTTCCATACTGCTTTCTGTCGATTCCTAGGAATGGCCAAAGGCCACTTGGACGAAGAAGGCAAGACGTCCGCCGCAAGCAAAAACTTGTACATGGAATTCACCAACTTATCTGCTCTAACACGCTCATGAACTACTCAAGGCTGGGGATCATCCACTTGTGCTATTGGAGGAAGAATTGAAGACACCTTGCCAAATAGTTCGATCCCATCTTAAAAGGAGGAATTTAGCTCTAAACTCTTCCCATGTCAGCAACTGCCTTTGATTATTATACCAATCAGATATCATATACACACCTGCTGCTCTCCATCGACGCTGCGTCAATGGGTGGACTGAAACTACCAAAGGACTACCGTCTAATGGAATCCACGAACAACTTGCAGTAGTGCTAGTGTTCGCAAGATGGTGAAAATGAAACAGAGATTGTACAGTCTCCCATGCAACTAGCAATCCTCTAAGAAATGGGGACGCATTAGGGTATGCGGTCAGTGGATAAAACAGAGCCCAGGAAAAAAATGGCCTAAGAGATCGAGACGCAAAAGAAATGCACATTTGCAAAGACTGATAAACAAGGCGGGAACCCGGGGACTCATCCACATTATTCAAAATTCTCCAAATAAACTTAGAAATCATCACCTTGCTCTGCAAAAGAAAATTGATCATTCCAAGGCCGCCAAAATGCTTTGGCAACATGCACTTTTCCCAACTGACTTTGACAGCAGCACCCTCCTCTGTTTCCCCCAGATGAAGTTATTGACAACCCTGACGAGAAGTTGCACCTTTGACTGTGGAGCCGACATGAATGAAGCCATATACACATGGGTGCTGCTTAAAACTGATTTAGCCACAACGATTTGTCCTGCCATGGAAAGCTTATTTGTGGACCACCGAGAAAAGGTGCTTTTCCAAGCCCTTAGTCAATTGCTTCCCACGCATCTCGATGAGATATGCTGAGGGATACCAAGAAGTTTGGTTGTTTTACCATGGGGAAGGATCTTCCATGGATAGGCAATTACACATGGTGGAACCGAGAGTCCAATGCCCATATCTCACAACCCACAAAAATACCGGATGCTAGAAAAAGAATCCAACAAGGAAACTTGACATTACGCAAATTTTGCTCATCGCCCTCGAAAAAGGAAAGCGCCATCCGCGATATTGATTCTGGATCTCCTGCGACCATTGTTCATAGGAAGTCCATGCAAGATTCCCTCTGTCGCGGTAAGAGAGAAGACCAGGCAAGGACCTACGCCACAATGTAAATAACAATGGAGCTAATGGGCAGCCCCGACCCGGATGCCCGACCCACCGAAAGATGCTTTGAGGGTTCCCCTTAGAAGAGAATAGAAGAGCGAAAGCGTAATAATGAAGCCTCATGACATCATTTGTGAATTGTGCACCAAAACCAAAGCGTAGAGACATTCTCCTAAGAAGGCCTAGTCGATTAACTTGTTATATGCTTTTGCAAAGTCCGACTTCAAATATACAATTTCATGGCCCTCAAGTCGAGCCCAGTTAATACCTTCATAGGCAGCAGCTACATTGTTTAATATGCATCATCGTGGCAGAAATCCTAACTGTGTAGAGGATATGGAATCAGCAAGAATATCCCCAAGCTTTTGTGCATAAGCTTTGGCAAAAAATCTTGCATACACGTAAGATAGTAAGGTGATAGGGCCGGTCGAAATTGTTGAAGGTTCCTTACACTTGGGAATAAGAGAAATGCAGCCCGAGTTTAGAATTTTGTCTAGACGCCTTTGCCTCTTGAAATCTCCTGAAACGCCGTACACATCGCCGCCAACCCAATCCCATAACTCTGAAAAGAACTCCATATAGGAATACCATCAATTCCAGGACACTTTCCTTTCTTCAAAAAGAAGGTAGCATCGCTAAATCATTCATAGTAATCTTTGCTTCTAGAGTAGCTCTTTGTTCCTCGGATATAATAGGATGTATCTTTGCCGGTAATGCCTCACGAAAATCTGATTGGAAGGGAAGGCGACGAGAAGCAAAAAAGGAAGAAAAATGGCCATGGAAAAGAACTTAAGTTCTTTGAGGATCGAGAGATGAGAGGCCCATCTTGAACTTGAGAGACACCATCGCGGAAGCTTGTCTCCTAATTTTTGCGGCTCTAAAAGAAGCCGTGCAATGATCCCCCTCTTTGAACCATTGCGGGCCGCTTTAACTTCGGCGTGATGAACTTTTTCGGCCTCCATCCGTTTAATCTTTGGCCAAAACCGCTTCTCTATTTGGACATCCGATGGTACAACGGACACGCAAGCCACTAATTGTTAGTGCAGAGCAATCAAAATCCCTCGATTAGCAAACAGCTTCGGTGGTGTGACTCCAATTCTTAGCAAAGGACTTCCTGGCTAGAGCATCAATAATCCCAACCATTCCTTTCCTTCTCACAAATGCAGAGGACCGGGCTTGCTTGCATCCATCTTTAAACTCCTCATCCTTCAAGTATGAAGTGTTTAACTTGAAATAAGTCTTGGTCTGCTATACGCCCTTCACGAGATCAAGAGAAATCACCGCGGATTGTGATCTGAAATAGAGTACATCAAGCATGTTTCTTGAGAGAAATTATGCAAATATGTAGTTGTCAATGCATTATAATATCCCCGTCATGGCGTGCATATGCTCTACCAGCTCCAAGCCAGCCATTGCACCAAGTGAAGGTTCCATCGCCATCCACCTCTACCAAACCACAGTCATGCATCAAGCGCTGCCATTGTTCACGTTCAAAGCCTTGGATAACTTATGATCCTCTGCGCACCGATCAACTTTCAACTCCACCATATTGAAGTCACCCGCCAACAACCATGCAACGTGAGCCCCCAGTCGAACTAGTTTGGATCTCAAGCAGCCCAGAGTGCACCAGCACATACACATTCACTAGTCCCCACTCTTGTCCCTTATCAAACCACTTGATAATGATCCAGTGACCAAATCTCTCAGCATGACTGAATGTGACTGCTATATCATGTCTCCATGCTGTAAGAACCCTCGCCTTTGCCGAGTCTGCTGCAGCCACCAAGACGTTATATTTCCTACCGACCACAAAAGCTACCTTTTGCACGTCCTCTTTTTTGCACTTGTGCTTTTGTAGACAATAGAAATCTGAATTCAACCTAGCAAGAGCCATGGAAAGTCTGCTCCTTTTAGTTGGGGAGGAAGCAACACCCCGAACATTCCAGGAAACCAGCTTCATAATGCATGGGGGGTCTGGTGGTCGGTGTTCCAAATCCATGGAGCCACTATTAGCAGATGATACTTCCACCTGATCAGCCTAGGTCAGTCCAGATGATGCAGGAAGGGTTGTAATAATGGTAGCCACTGCTGGTTCAGCTGGAATAGCACACTCAACAGGAAGAGATTGTGGTGCAATAGTGTTTCTCCGACGGGCAACTCTCTTCATATGAGGGATGGACCACTCACCTCGAGATGCTTCCAGTCGTTCTTGTTTGCGAGCAATGACTGCAAGCCTCTCACGTTGCTCATCAAGAAGAGTAGCTTGGGACGTAGAGGAGAAGGGAGGAGAGGGAGAAAGAGGGGCAGGAATAGACACAGGAGCAGAAGCAGGCTGGCTAGAACTCGAAGCTGCCAAGACTGGAGAGGGATCAATGGAAGATGGAGACACTTGGCCATGGGCTGCAGATGTTGCAGGAGCAAAGGGAGGTGTTCTTCTAATGCGAAAACTAGAGAATGCCTCAGCATCAAGAAACATGTCTGCAAGCTCAGGACCATTAAGTAGCGACAAACGATATTTGATGAACAATGGACCACTTTTGACCACAACATATTTTGGGAGAGATGCATCAGCTGGAAGAGAGACACAAATACGAGGACCATTCACAATAGAATGAGCAAGATGGAGACCCAAGCCACTAGCAATAGCCATCATGAACTCTGGAACTTGCAACTCAATAGGAAAATCTTCCAAGGCAAACCAGCATGGCATCCGAAGTGCACTAGTCTTGCTAGGCAAAAAGCCAGGAGTGTATACCTGATACAAAAGATAGTGCCCCCATAAAGGATCTAATCCCCACTCCACCAGCTTATCAACCGCTATGGGAGACCCAAACATGATCAGGAAATAATTGTTTTGCTTATCAAGGACCTTCAAAGACTCATGCTGGGGTAGACCCAATCTCTGTAGATGCTGCTTAACTACAGGAAGCCCCGCCTGTGTGAAAGCGTTAGCGCACTCATTAGTCTCGTAAAAGACACTCTCTGAAGGGAGTTGAAAGTCCATCTTATCTTCTGTAGCCTGTAATTCCTTCAAGTATGCAGACACTTCCTTCTTATTATTCTCCATCATAATATTCACAGCAGCCCGTAACACGAGCAGAGCGTATACCAGATGTCATATCACGCTTTATCCAATCACTAAAGCATGCAAGTGACACACGAGCAATTGTATCACTAGAGGTCTAAGGAGCAGGAGCAGGAGAGTGAGCGAGGCGGGGAGCAGAGCGGGGAGAGGGGAGAGGGCGTGAGCAAGGTGTAAGACCCGAGAAAGAGGACTCCGGAGTAGACGACAAAAATCCAAATGAGGTAGACGAAAAATGGGAAGCACGAAGACTAGGATGTGGGGGGAGAACAAGGACCCAAGAATTGCAAAGATGAGGAGGAAGCGATGGGAGGCTTAAAAATTGTTGCAAATTAGTGGATGCACTAGCGGAAGGATGTGCAAAAGCAAGAGGATTGAGACGTGAGTTAGCAAACAAGGAAGGAGGAATTACAGAAGCACTAGATTGCATAAGGGAGGGTTAACCATAGAGGCCGAAATAGGAAACCCCAAATCCGCTGATTCCGATGTTGGGCTGCTTGATGCCATATACCGACAGAAAGCTTAGAGTCTGAGCTTTCCAACGCACCAAAAATCGTCCAAATATCTGACATCCGAGGAGAGAGATACACACAGAAACGGCAAATGGCGCCTCACTGCGTCGCACACTCACACATATGTCTTCTAGACCTCTTACCTAGCCATTGTATGATTTGTTCATAATGAGTTTCATATGGACGTATTTCAAAAGGTATTTTTATGTGCATACATTGTTTCTGATGATGGTTACCATTATGTTCTTTTTTAGTTAACCATTAAACTACCTCGTAACTCAAGTGCATACATGGCATTGAAAAAGCCATTGAGACACACAAAAGCCATTAATATAACTTATTGCATTTGTTGGTGGTGATGAGCACCTAGTAGAAGCATCTAGATCTATTCAAACATGGGTTATTGCTCATTGTTCATGTTGTTCACAACCAAAAGCTTTGTGATTAAAAAGATGCACCCATCACTTTTGGCTCTGTAACAGCAGTGTAGAAAAACTACTTTTATCTTCTGAAGTCTTTCCATAAGAGGCTATTGTTATTAACGGTTTATGGGCATTCAAATGACTATTAAGGATGCAGAACAATGACTGTTAAGGATGTACCTTGTTCTTTATGTCATCACGACTTCATGCTCATGCACGTGCATCGCATCGTTGCTTCAGAAGAATAGCCTTATGACATATTTTCACACGATTATGTATTGCAGAACTTCTATGAGAAACTCTATTAAGAGCTAGAAAATTCCTTGAAATCCTCTTCAATACCAAAGCAGCTAGAATCACAAATATTCTACCACTGAAAAATGCGCCATTGAAGCTGAGCTCCTTGAGAAGAACTGCTTCCTCTTTCAAACCTGAAAGAATCTGTCACTGTAGCCTCTTTTGCATTAAGTTATAATGGAACTGGTAAGATTTGCAGAGTTACACCATTCTAAAAGTGAAGCTTTGCATGTATTAAAGTAACTCTCTGCTTAGCCTACAACTAGAAAGCTAGAAAAGAAGTTATGCCATTCCTATAGAGTTCATTCACTTTTTATTCTTTGCAGTAGCTAGCTGCAGTAAGTTAAGTCGCATCAGCACGATCTGCACACAACATCTTTAGAAATGTAGAGATAGTAGCTTCAATATGAGCTAGTTGTTTGATACTCATGGCTTATACCAAATGCATACAGTTTTATGACCATTCGCTAGGATTATTTCAAATTTCTTTAAGTTTAAGTGTAGCAATACGATCTGCACGCAACATCTTTAAAAATGTAGAGACATTAGCTTCAATATGAGCTAATTGTCTGATACTCATGGCTTTTACCAAATGCTTATAGTTTTCTGACCACATTTCGCTAGGATTATTCCAAATTTCTTTATTTCTCCATGCATGTTTCCTAGTGTGTCCAGTATTGCAGGCAAACTTCTTCCACCCTTCAATTCGGCAGAATAGTCACACAGCTTTACATGATCATGAAAAGCTACATGTGAGACGCTACCACGAGATCACTGCAAAAATAAACAAACATTTTAACCTAGAATAGTGATAAAAATGGCATACATATTCTAAGATATGCCAAGTTCAGCAGTTTTTAAATGTGAAACACTAAGATCGATGGTCTTTTTATTAGCAGGACTTGTCTGGAAGACTGGTTAAGCTTTCAACAAGCAGGTCAAATACTCGATGTTAACAAATTCAGAATACAGAAAACTTGTCTTCTCTAAATCAAAGAGGATGGTCTTATTGCAATTTTTATCTTTGCTATCTAATATAGCTAACGACCCTTGCTTCTGATCAGCTACCAGCTTGGTTTGGTTTGGCCCCCATATAAGTTAGAGTCATCTTCGATAATATAGGAGAACAAAAGATTAATAATTAGTAAAGAACATTGTCATCTTAGCATGAAAGGAGTCTTCAGAAAAATTCAATATGTCTATTCTCCAGAGAATAACAAACCTCATCACCTTCATGGATTGATTGGCCTGCGTTGAGCACAACTTCCAGCACACAATCCTTGGTACGCCAACAATAAGAACATGTTGAAGTAAAAGAACGATTCAGTATGTCTGCAAACAACATGATAAATAAGAATACATATAAGTACAGACCAACAATATATCAAAGACGGTGCAGCTAATGTAGCCTGAGAGAGAGAAATGGGGCAAGATTTGAAAACTTACCAGCATAAGGAGCTGAGCAGCTTGCACGTTAGAACCAATTGTCATGGTCAAGGTAAATGATCGAGACCATGCCATGCTTAAAGACCATTTGAATCTTGCAGAATCAAAAGCTAATCTTCTCAGCTTCAAAGGGAAACTTGCAAGCTATAGGACCAAGACACTCGTAAGCATGCAAAACAAACTATCGCAAAGTTATCGAAAAAAAATTATATCAATTCCGATACCCAGTGTTTTGACCATGTTTCTTCAGCATGAATTTGTTCATCCTTGATCTTTGACATTAATCTTCCATCCTGAAGTTTGCTTAGCTCTTCTTGAAAGACATTCTCAAGCACATGCAATAAATAATCCACTTCAATCAATGTTGATTATTGTACTTGCATATTGCAAACAATCTCCCTTGCCAATGCAATTTCCTATGATATGCCAGGACGCATGATAGATTTAAGTTTGCAGCATTACCTCTGATGCAACCAGAAGATCATTCATATTGACTGGATCGGCAAGATAGACAGAATAAAGCTGCCAAAAGTTGCCTTCTTGATCAAGAGCTAACAGTAGAAGGCATGCTAATCTGATGTCCCAATCAGCCTATACAGTATATTGGAAGTTAATAACAAAAATCGCAATGACAAGGCTAATGAAGAATACATGCACTATTACTACAAGACATTATCCAAATGGTATATGATGGAGCATTATCTAATAGCAACCTACCATTAGGAACTTAAAGCGGCGCACAAACTGAGCTTAAAGAATAAAATCTCGTCCCAACAACCTCAAATATGTGGAAATTTCACCTGAAACATCATCACAGTTTTTCGACACCTCACTAGCAACACTTTTATTATTAACTCTGTATAGATTTAGCTAGCGTTTCAGAAGGAAAACCAATATTAGAACTTTATTTTGCCTTCTTATTTGCTAAACCAAAACTTGAATCATCTTTATTTGACAACTTTCTTTGTTAACATACAAGTGCTCTACCTCATGTAATGGCTCTAAGATGCAGAAGATGGCACAGCATGTTCAAGCAGTCCACTGTTTCCTTCATTGGGAAAGAACATACATAATGCTCGCACCTCTGGATGTTCCGAATTAATGACATCGAATATTGGGTGACAAGTGGCACAATATCAGGAAAAAACATCCATGGAGGCTTCTCGTTCACTGTAATTTTAAGCTCCATTGGTATCTCCATAATAGTCTGTATTTACGAACAAATTAAACAGGCTACCAGAATATAACCAAAATGAAGTGGGCTAAAGTTAAACTACGGAATTTTTATTCTACAGTTACCATATTCACATGCTCAGTTTGTACATATCAGAGGTATAGCAAAATATGCACCCTTGGCTTCTGAATGTCTAGAATATCTTTTGTAGCATAGACTCTTATTTCGTAAGACCCTTCTTTGAATTGAATACCATATGCACGAACATGTCTCATATATCCCATATTGTAAAAGTCCGGTTCAACCAATTCCAGCTGTAACAAAAATCCCAATCATAGTTAAGGAACAGCACATGCAAAAAATAATGCCTGTTCTAGGCATACCTGGGCAATGTGAGTTTTTGTGGAAGAAAAAATTGAACTCTAAATAATGACAAGTGAAATTTTACAGGGGTGGATATTGAAATATGATACAGCTCCATTTGTTTAATAAAGTAATCATCTATCTACCATCTGCAAGGGCAGCATGTGGAGCTTCACTTCAACAAATGCTTGTCTAGCTCTAGGATCACACACTGTCATATCAATCCATTGCAACTCTTATCTGCCTGATTTCATTAGAAACTGCGTAATAGAGCTGGAGCTGGGAAAGTTGCACAATACCTTCTCTATGCTTATAAGCCACGATGCTGAACTGATACAAAAGTTAAAACACTCATTCCATTTTGAAGGAGCTCTATAGGAACTGGAGAAGGAGAAACACAGTTAATTAATAAATGATTTAATGTCCTCTCTAGTCCACATCTTGCAGGTAGTATCAAAACACTACATAGAATAAAGTATTCAACCATTAGGGAAAACAACAAAAACAAAAACTTTGACCAGACAGTATATTATTTTCTAGACTTTAAAGCACAATGCTCTGAGAGCAAATATGATGGAAAAGAAAGAAACAACATTACTTACATGTCTCTTTGAGAGTTAATGCTTTCATGTTGTTCTGTCAGCTCAACATCTAAATAGCTCAAGTTTTAGTGTGAGATCCTTGTAGTTTTTGTAAGATTCTACAATGGCATCATTCATAACCCGATGTTAAATGAAATGCAAGAAAATTTAAATTTTTCCACAGGTACCTTGCTTAGAGAACTTGTGAGGGCAGTCTTGACTATAAAATATTGAAGCTTTCGAAGCATCCCTGATCCTCTTCTGTGCAAAGTTCTTTCTGTCCAGTTTTGACAAATATGATGCAATCCTTCCTTGGCATGCCAAAGATGAAGGCAATGTCCTTTGCTCTCTTATGCAGATATGGTTTTAGCACAGTCAACAGAAACTGTGCAGACCCCAAGATCTTGAAGAAGAAGCCAATACAAATAGAAACCAAAAAGGGGAAATATTGTACCTCTTCCATGATAATTTTTTGTGATTCTTACAGTGTAGAGATCACCCGAGCAATAGAATGTCTTTGCAATTGGAAACATGGGGTTCTTGTTTGTTTATGCTACTCTTGGACATTAATATGGCATTAAACATGGGCATTTATTGTAAAAACCCAAAAGGTTTCTTATAAACTCTGGAGATCTTTTTCTCCACTTACCTTCATTCCTTGCTGAGAACCCCATCGACATTATTAAAGAGTGGCCTAAAAATACTCCATGCCAATCCGAAAGTCAGAACTGGCAAGGAAAGGCGCTGATTTGCCCCAGCCAGAAACGGACAGACGCGACTGTAAATATCAACGACACTGGAAAAATAAAGAACGAAAATTGGCAATGTTGCACGATCCCAGTCACAATAGGGCAAAATTATTCAAGGTTCTTTCTCGTATGAATTCATCTAGCCAGAAAGGGCAAAATAATAACTAACTATTAAATGGTCCAGTATGGAAATTGTGAAACACAATAAAATGAACAGCCAAGATCGTGCACAAACTATCATCTTATTTTGGCTTATTTACTATATATAGATAGATTCTACAAAATAACTATCATCTTCTTACATATATAATAAACCTATAATATCTATTGTCTTGCAATTCTGGTTCAAAAAACAACAAAAAAGAATTCCAAAACGTTGACATTTGGAATGTGAATTTTTTTTTCGGAGGAGCGTTTATCATCCGAGCACTCAACTGCTTTTTCCTGCACCTTTGAGACTGCTCTTGAATTCTAGGTAAAGATTCATTTTTGCTGCATAAGGAAGATTCGAGCTTAAGTCTACGGGGTTAATTCCCCTTGTGAGCGTGTTATAGCAAATAAACAGGCAAGCCTGGGAGGGTGAGCCTGTTTATTTTCCATAACAGGCAAGCAAGGGGGATTAACCCCCTTAACCGGGCAGACAAGCTGCCTCACCCGAAGTTGCATCCACAGCTGGATTATCAGCTCTCCAGCTCGATCATCACAGGCTCGACATTCCCCACACCTAAATTATCAACTCCGAGCCTAGATTATCAGCATCCGAGCTAATTGGGCTCAAAGATGCATCTAAGCTCCGGGGCAAACGCTGCTGCCCTGTTACAAACTTTGCAGCTGAACAGTTGCCTATTATGTTCTTATCTTTATGGGTTTGTATGCATATTTTGTCTGTGGCCATTGATCTACAGAATATTCTCCAGATTGTACCAAATCAACGACCACAAACTTTTTGAACAGAAATCAAAATGCAAGTTCTAGTGGTGCGAAACAAATTCAAGAGACCCAATGGTTTAAAACATATATCAGATAATTCCTCAGTAATATTCACATCGCAATCATTCCAAATATATCATATATCTTTCACATCATAACCACACAACACTGTATTTACATCATATCAACGAAACTAAGCACACGCAACTAAACAGTTTAACCAGACACACATTCTCTCCTCTTGCTGCAACCAGGGATGTGAGGATCATGGCATGGATGCACACTTTTAAGAAACGCGATCAAAAACTGTACTCTAGGAAACTAGATTCTATCAGTTTCCTATTCTTTTAAGAAACGACATTGTTTAAGAAACGCAACTTTACATGATGATAACTGAAAGAAGGAATCTTGGAGAGGAAAAGCAAGAGATGAAGATGACACACAGAAAATGGGTATAAGAAGGCTTCCATTTGGCGCCAAAAGCAGTGGAAGAAATCCTCAATCCCACTAGTTTTGATTCGTGCCACTACTCATGTCTTGATGCATGCAATATAAATCAGATTCGGCCACTCCTTTTCATGTGTTTGGGCACTCCTCTATGTATTTGAGGACAAATTGAAGGAAGGATTCCTATGTTTAGGGTTTGTCTTTTTTTTAGAACTAACTCTTTTTTGGCTCTCTTTTCGTAACATATCTATTTGAAGTATCCGAGGTATCGATCATGTTGGTTTCTAAAAGTTTAAGAAAGAATAGAAACGCAAATCTATTCTTCCATGGATCAGAAGAAAAATACATTCGAGAATCAATGGTGCAAAACAAAGAATCAAAGAAACTAAAACAATCATTGAACCCAAAAGAAAGAAAAAAAAGAACATCTTCATTTTCACTTCCTCTGCATTCCGGCAGGGCACAATGCCTGCCATCTGTGAATCCTTCGTCTTCACAAGCAGATGCCGCTCCACCTTCTTGAATTGCATGTTAAAATGCTGCGAAGAACTAAAGCAATGTATTATTCTGAATTTCTTGTAGAAACTAGCATGGATAAACCTATTACGATTCATCTGGTCCGCTGGGCTATCTGATGGGGAATAATCTAACAGAGGGTCTGAATCACGACCTTATAGCTGAAAAAAAAAAAAGCTTGTTATAGGGTATTTCGGATTTTCCACAGACAGCATGACTAAAAAACTCCACCTGAAGAAGAGGCCGCATTGAAATAGTCGGCTACATTGGAACATTCTTTATCTGTTGTTGTTAAATGAGAAGAAGTCGATGCCAGATGCAGGTCGAAAAAGCATAAGACTGGACTTGAAAAGAACTTGCATGCAAGAAAACTATGATGAAAATTTCTGATGGAGAAAGCAATCTGGAACTATGAATTATTGCACACGTAAAGTTTGAGTAGTTTCAATTCTGCCATATCCTCCAATCCTAGAGTGCCACATGTTCAACATTCTTTCCCATAATTGTTCTTTTAGTTATATTCTTTAATCGTGCTTGCATTCAAGAATTTCTACTTACATTCTTTACTTGTTACTAATATTCTGCTTGCAGCCAATTAATGAAAACACAATATAGACAAAAAGAGATCTATTCAATACAAAGTGTTCCAAAACAGCAAAATAGCTTATGATTCAACAATTCTTCCATTCTAATTTTGAAAGACGGCAACTTCATGGTACTACAGAGCTTCAAGCTTCTAAACTTTTTCACTGGAGGAAGCAGCCAACATCTTACCTATTATAAAAATAGGGGGTTCTTCCATTTCTTGTAAATTTTGCAAAGCTTAAGAATCAGCATTCAAAGGTAGCAAAATGACATTAAAACTCAAAAAAATCAGCATTCAAAGGTAGCAAAACGAAACTAAAACTAAAAAAAACTCAAATGACATCATCAATAAATATATATTGAGGCAAGAACCATTTCCAGATAGCCATTCCCCATCTCCAAAGGCCGGATTTACCAAAAAACTCAAAAAAGCTTTAGAAATCTCTGTTTATCATGAGTTTTAGCCAATCTTGCGAAAAACAGACCGATCTTGCACCACATCTTCGAAAAAATCACTCCACAAACATTCCTAAAACTCCTAAACTGCCGAATCTGACCTCAAAAGCAACATCACCGTCACTCCGATTAAAAATTATCAAAACTTTAGCCGATCTTCGAATAATCCTTGCAAAAACATCCTTAAAACTCGAAAGACGCCTAATCTAACTTCAAGCTAGCCTAGAAGACAACATCGCCATCATTCCGGTGCCATAACCGTAGCCATAGCCGTAAAGTTGAAGCATAGAGAGAGGAAAATGGTTGAAAAATATATTTTATAATGCTCGACACATCAGCTGCCACGTCAGAATTAAAACTACCACAAACTTCACGTTACAGGAATTTCTTTCTACTTTCAATTCCGTCCTGTCAGGCGCGCCACCGAGCTGGCGTGCGTCGGCATGCCTTCCATGACGGAATTGAAAGTAGAAAGAAATTCTTGTATACAGAAACTCTCCAACATCCAAAACACGCATCCAAGACATGCTTTCACATCCAAAACATGCAAACAAGATGAAGATCTCCTGTTTCGGCATAAGAACAAAATCAATGCGATCGTAAAAAAAAACACTATAGAAATATGACCTTTAAACCAATTAAGCGGCTCAAACCACCCTAAATGATTTTGAATACAATACAATACACGAATCATAGTTCCAATTATTGTTAGAATACCCTCCCGCAATAAGAAACAAATCGTGCAAAGTTTATTTCAATGTAATATGTCATCATCGCTTTTCGCATGATCACAACTACGATCTACTTATCTATAATTTATATCTTCTCTGCTATCTAAATGCCATTGTACAACAAAGCAAGCACCTTAGCTTCTACAATATGTGTAGCACGTAAAACCATCTTCTTATAACTGTACATCATATATAATTTAACTATTGTATGAGTTAATAATTGCCTTTTTTGTACCCATGCATCATATCTTTTTTATCGAAATACTTTTGTCATCGGGCTTTCTAACAATTAAAGGAGAAAAGAAAATGTTTGGAAGAGGTTAAACCTCCCCTCTGTACACCTCAACTTCAATGGCCAGGATTGTTCTAGGAACTTATCATGATAATCTCCTAGTGGGTTTGTGATAATAAGCATGATTTCATTAATTGGAGAAAATAACGCATTTTTGAGAATTTTAAGCACACCTAATTTGCTCAAGCACGAATATTTTCACCTAGTTCTCGAGCCCAAGATACATGAAGTCATTAACATACACATATACATACAAATTATGTGTTACACTTGTACGTGTACGTGATACTTGTACAAGCCCAATAATGGCGCTACAATCTACACCAATAATTCACATTAATAATTTTACTTCACTATAAAAACAGCTCCATTCGGTCATTCATCTTCCATGGCTTCCTTGCCTCCTCGTCCGGAGCACATCCGATCCTTCAAGCGCTACTTGAGCTACAACAATCTGTGTGAATGCTATAGAAATGGTATTAATCTTGATCCATGGCTCGGTCCAAAGCGGATGGTCTGCGGTGCTTGCGGGGAAGCTCACTGCGTGTTGTGGTCCACCTTTATTGGCTTCTGACAGGGAGATCTATGAACCCGAATGCCATCACCTTAGGGGTGTTGATGATGAGTGAATCGTTGAAGACTTGTGTACCGCCAAGGATATAATAATGATATGAGCACTTCTATAGTATGTAAGGATGTAATAAGCACAATGAACTATGTAAGGATGTAATAGCACAATGAATATTATCTGATGTATCATACCGGAGTATAGTGTAAGGTCCTGCTCTTCGACCTCCACTTTATTTGCAAGCAGTCCCTAATTTCAATCACACCTAAATTACTCAAGCACAAATACTTTTACCTTAGTAGAATCCCACAAAGCATGTTTTCACTTGATACACATATCCATACAAAATATGCATTATACTTGCATTTATACATGAGTCTTATATACGGCTCAATAATGGCTACAATCTACCCCAATAATTCACATCAATAATTTTACTTCACTATAAAAGCAGCTCACTTAGGGCTAGAGGTCATTCATCTCCCATGGATTTTTCGCCTTCTTACATTCACCACATTGAGGCGATCAAGTGCTCAATGAGCTACAATGATCTTGTCGGTTGCCTAGGCGGGGCTATTCTTCTTGATCCCTACCGCGATCCAAAGCTATGGGAGATGAGATTAGTTGCCCCGGGCTAGTCGATGTTATGATCCACCTCATTTGGCTTCCGAGCAATAGCTATGAGATATCGGGGATCACTCCTGCATTTATTTGAAGATGAATGAATCACATGTTCAACATTGTATAGTGTAAGAGCTCTTGTGTTAAGATGAAAAATGCAAGGCGTAATGAATAATAACTAGTCTATTGTACCTTGCATATTTATATGATATAGTAATTATGTAAAAACTGACATTGCATACCTCAAGAGTTCTTCTTTAGCCACTAATTCTTGCAAGCGAGCCCCCACACTCTTGGGGATCACCACTAACTTTCTTGACCTGGTCTCTACTGACCCAGTAGTAGTCTATTATTTTTCAAATGTTGGTGGCGTGGCGGGTCATTTGGGATTGGGTCTCAATTCTTGCTCCGGCAATTCCTATCTTGCATTGCATATGAGGTTCCCTTTAAACCTTGAGGCTCAAACCAAGAGACAAACACCTCTTCGTAAATGAGGGAGATTAGGGGTCCTCTATTGGGTCCTCTTCGGCAAAAGCCATCCACGTCGAGGCGGTTATCATAATGCGATCAGCAAAGAGCATTCCTTTCTTGACATCTTGGTAGGGGTTGAATATTTCAAGCCGGGTTCTTGGGTCTACAGAAAGGCCCTACATAATGAGATGCTTCAATGTCGATCCACCAACGCGTTTTAGGGTTCTTCCAATGCGTCTTGCCTGGTGCTGGGCCATAAATCTTGAATGACAGCTCTGCCGGGATGAATGTCCCCAAGCACTCGCAACAAGGTGGACCGAGTAGTCAATAACTTCATTCATATATGTGTTGGACCATGAGTTATCGCATGGAAGCTCTAGAAATAGGCGCGCGATTGCATCATGTACTTGGCAATAGAAGCTCTCAATGCACCTATATCTTTCAAGCTCCCATATGGTTTGCACGACCTTAGGTGAGCCTCTCGGAATCATAGGTAAACCTTGGGCATCCTCCTTCCACATTCTGATTCCCTTTTCAGGGAGCCACTCCCTATGCCCTGGCCTCATCTTGTAGAACATTAGTGGCCATCCATCCTTCATGCAGAACTTGAAGAGTAGATACATAAACAACAAAACAGAACTCACCTCCTGAATTGATTAATGTCTAGCAGTATATGCAGTGAAGGCCTTAGGATTGTGAACCCTGGCAGCTTGTGACACTCGAGCACCTTCAAGAGCGAGCGAAGCCTTCAGAAACGAAGCGGTGCACCCTTCAAGAACGTTAGGGAAACCCTCGGGGAGGAGATCGGCGCCAGGGAGCGTAATGCTTGAATTCAAAATTGAATCCCCGCCAACAAGGGCGAGCGCGAAATTCAGTTCCTAATTTCAAACGTAGCTGTCGTTTTCCGTCCATAGCTCCTCCGCGCAGACAAGCCAGAAAAGACTGCTTTATTCCGTGGCGCATTTATTAAGCGGGGATCTCGTACAAGGACGTGGATCAACGTACAGTTTTTGAATCCGGACGTCCAAGTCTAGAGGTACCACTTGTCCGGAACACGTCTTAATTATAGCAAATTTGTTACGCCTCCATAAATGATGGCGGCTGCATTAATGGCGTGTAATTATTAACGCCGGCGGCAATAATGGCAGGGAATTATGGCGCGTCAGAAATCGCACGTGTGGCATTAATTTCTGGCGACCAGGGGAGTACTACTTATTCTCAGATTTCACCAAAAAGTTTTTAAAGGTGAGTAGCGACATCGAGTAAATCCGCGCCTTCAGCTCAATTGCGCCTTCGATTGCATATTCAAGAAAGCCACTTTTCAGTTTTTTCCAGCGCCGGCGATCCATGGCACCTAAAGCCGCTCTCAGAGAAGATAAGATCTAGCCCCCCCAGCTCATAAAGATCGCGACCGCGATTTTTTTTTTTGGAGAATGCTTGTTTCCTTTTACGCTAGTTTTATTTTACGCTAGTTTTTTTGGAGAGTGCCACGAATGCTTGGCAGGATCGCGGCCGCGATCTTGTGGAATGTTCGACAGGATCGCGGCCGCGATCTTCTGGAGTGTTTGGCAGGATCACGGCCGCGATCTCGTGGAGTGTTCGACAGGATCGCGGCCGTGGTCTTCTGGAGTGCTTGGCAGGATCGCGGCCGCGATCTTGTGGAGTCTTCGGCAACAAGCTTGCGGTCTTGTGAGTGCTTCGCAGGATCGCGGCCGCGATCTTGTGGTGTGCTTGGCAAGAACGCGGCCGCGATCTTGTGGAGTGCTCAGCATGATCGCCACCGCGAAGTTGTGGAGCACTCGGCATGATCGCAATCGCGATGTTGTGTACTGTTATGTGGTTTACTTTGATGCACAATCGGCTTTAACACTTGCATTTTCGTTTTGCTTGCGGCTTTGGATTTGTTTCGAGGTCCGGATGTTGAACCTGCCAAGATCATCACACCTTCAAATGAAAGGAATGGTGCATTGAAATTGCACAAGCAATTCCTCAAACCAAAGGTGACCAAAAAAGAGACTCAGGCTTGTTCCTCCGACCGCAAGAAAGTCGAGGACATACAATGATAGGGATTGTGATTGCTATGTGGGAAGGAACAAAAACAATGTCCGGGCGCCATTATATGCGCTGTGGAGGATACAAGGCAAGAATTGCAGTTCCTTGAGTACGTTCTGAAGTGGATGAACTATGATCCCATACTGATGATAGCTAGCAAGTTGAACAAGCCAGCTCACAGAAAAAATATTCCTACTAGTGCAAAAGGATATATCGGGTACCCGATCCCTACGAATCTTTGTCTCTTTCCGTAATAAAGGGAAACATCGATATACTGTCTGATTTCTCGACATGCAGGAAAGGTTTGCTAACAGACAAGAAACCACCGAGCATTGCATTGAAAGCTAAACGCGATGAGAAAATGCCTTCGGTCATGGACACAAACTGGTTAAGAGCTCAGGCCAAGAAGAAGAATGTAAGGCCTGCCTCCAGAGCAGAGGACTCTACCCAAAACAGAGCCCTATCTGTAGAGCCTATTTCCACTGCGCATCCTTCAGCTATTGTTGATCCCACACAGCCTTTGGCTATTTGTGCTCCACCTGTTCCAACGAAAGACACGTTGGTGCCCAACAAAATATCTAAGTTTACGATCAACCTCCGCAAGCTGACAACATCAGATAGTGGAGAGCCTTCGTCATCTCGCACCCCCCTTCTGTCACAGGATTATCTTCTTCGAAAAGCTTAGCACGGCCGGTTATATCTAAACTGCCAACTGAGCTTAAATTCAATCCCGAGGAAGAACGTAAGTTGGCTGAGCAAACTGCACAGAAGCTTGAACAGTTTAAGCGGTTTTATCCGCTTGGTGTTAACTGGTTTATGAAGGTATCTATTTTTTATTGCGAACCAGCTCCTGCAAATCTCACCCATCGAATGCGTTCAAATGACCATGTGCAAACACTTGTGAAGAGCTTCAAGACGTATCCTACAGAGGTCCTCACACCGGCCGACATTGTCCTCTTCGACCCAATTACTAGGTGACTGTTATTATCCATCATATATGTTTTGTGGCTTCTTAATTAATCGGTGTGCATTATTTCAGAAAAAAGATCACCTGGAGCACAGAAGCTGATTTGAAGGGCAAAAAATTTTGGATAATTTCTGGTAACCATAGTATATGTGCAGCTCAATTGCTTTGCGGTGTTGTTGAAGAACTGGAACAGCGACTTGAGTTTGCTAAAACCTACACCAGGAGAAGGACCAGAGTGCTGAATGGAAATTTGTCAGATAGAGAATATATTGAATTGAGCATTCAGTGCAATGAAGTCATTGCTAACACCGTATACAGAGAGCCTTTGATAGAGAAGCTGCAACAGCTACGGCATCAACACATCAAAATCAAACAAAAGAAAAATGTTGTTCACGCAGTGACAAAGGAAGGGATTCCTACGTCCACTCCAGTATCTGAGAATACAACTTTGGTGTTCATTGACATTAGGGGATTCTCTACAATACGGACCTGCAAAAAGTACATGGAACTCTTTACAAGAATATCCAGCATGACAACTGCTAATATTTATCACCTGGTTATTCTGATGCGGTTTGTGAACTTGCGATTGCTTATACGGCGGCGCGATTCAAAGGCGGGTCCCACATTTTACGTAGGCACATATGACGAGCAAGGATGGGTGAACAAGAAAAGGGTGAAGGAATATCAGTATTACATCACCCATATGTGCATTAACAGAAGCGACTCCAGGGTAACGTCGATATTGCCTGAGCTCGAGCTTCGTTTGACACCGGTGAGCACAGCACCAAAGAACACCCCCTTGCCACCAATGCACACCGCTTTGGTAATGAAGAAACCCGATGAGAAAATGAGAAAAAATGGCGGACTTACTTTTTGGGTAAACCCGATGATACAAGTTTGTCGAATGGAAGGTGATCACGTCTTTGAAGTGCGGATTTTGAAGACATCATATGCTTACTACATTGTTGACCAGTGCGCCAAAGGATGGTTGTGTCCTTGATTTCTTCTCGGCTGGTAATCGCTTCGTGTCGCCTTAATGCGGGGAAAGAAAAGTATTGCATTCGAAAGCCAAGATAAAGTATGTCGATTTCTTAGGGCATTCTTGGATAAGCTTGAAAAAATAGTTTGCCACGGCACTGGGGAGACAGTTGAAGAGGAGAAAGCAGACACTACAAATGATCCCGACAAGATCAATATAAATATTACCCAGTAAGCTTGATGAAATCTTGGATCAAATGGATGAGAAGAGCTACGAGGAAAGGATGGGGACTTAAAAAGACTTCTAGAGTCTGCGAGAAAGGTATTAATGCGCTAGAGCCTATGTTTCAAAAATTGGGGCTTTAAACAAAAATTTGATGCCTACATGCCTTTCACGATTAAAGCGGGTCAAATTTCGAATACATAGGAATGGACGTGGAACTGCGCATCGGGAGGGTGAGCCAAGTGGTACACAAGAGCACCAAGGTTGTAGCCAAGAAAAAGAAGCTCTTCTATACACCCAAAATGTTGTGGTGTCCAAAATGGCGACGGTGGAAGGCGTACGCAATGGATCTTGAGCAGGGCACAGGATCCACATCTCCAAGTCCTTGCGGGGCCATGTCTGTGGAGACATCCCAGCTGTATGGGAAAGCTATCTGAGGAGATGGACATCGAGGTTATAAGAAGGGGCCGGAACATATTGCTAGGATATCTGCTGAGATAGGTGTTGTACCTGAATCAGTATCAGAAACCCAGATGGAGTAAATTCTGCCCCTCTGGCAAAGAAATGTACATTGCCTTATACATTATATTCCTCAGATATATCTGAGGAATATAATGTATAAGGCTTTGAAGATTTGCACATCTTTGAGTTTTATTATTGTTTGAGTTTTGTTTCTTGTATAAACTTTCGGTAACGCGATCTTTGCTAGCACTTTCTTAGGTTGATTGCCTTCTGCAGACTACTTCTAAATTAAGAATTCGAATCATATGGTAGCTAAACAGCTCAAAATGTTCGCCACCGCGATCTTCGCTATCACTTTGTTTTCCTTTCATCCATATGTAGACCTAAACGGACTTGTGATCTTATATCCATGGGCTAGCTAAGCAGCTTCAAATCTTCGCCGTCGCGATCCTGCTGAGTATTTTTATTCTTTCTTGTGGACAGCTCTTACTCTGAAAGGAGCTTGGGATAGCCTTATAAATGTCGAAATCGGATACATCGCTGGTTGTGGCGGAAAATCATCGAAAAAAACGGCAACTTTTACTCTGTTACAACCACTTACGGCGTTTTATAAACAACCAAGAATCTATTTCATGCTAAACGAGAATTCCGAAATTCTCTAATTATTAATTCGTGCTTTAATCTCCTATCAACTGTTTTATATTTTAAACCCATGAGATCTGACGGCTGGGAACAGCTAGATTTTGATAATCTTTGGCCTCCATGATTTAAGAGTTGTTATTCCAACTTCCCTCATACTCAATAGCAGGAAATATGCTAAGCTACCCATGCATATAGGCACCCATGGAGACTCAAACTCGAGACCTGCTCTGATACCAACTGTAACGTTCCTAACCGACATGCCCTTAACCAACTGGGCAAAACCGTCTAGACGTTTATGAGTAGTCGCTTCTACCCATTTAGGCCGGTGTCTCGGGAACGCCCCACAGGCACATTCAAGGTTCGAATACTCGAGCGGTCTACCTTGGGCCCGTTACAGTCTCTCCCACTAGAATTATGCTCGTCCTCGAGCATCCAAGGCTATACCATGTCACAGTAAATTGCCCACCGTTGGTGGGCTTTACATGTGATTGTTCATTTTTTGTGATTATTCCATGTGATTGTTTATTTGAACAAAACTCGGAATGAGTTATTTAGATTTTTGGGTTTAAAGGTTGGCTTACGTTAAATTTCTTTAAATATGGGACTATTAGTATTGTAATGCATTGCTTAAACATTGGAACTCATAATCCGACGTTCCATACAACACAATTTAGATCAGAAGTATCAAACTTGATTAAGATATCCATATGCTTCAAAATTTTGTCTTGTATTGCCATCATTTGATTTCTAATTCATGTCAGGAACAAAGCAAATATTACGCTTGAAGTTATATTCCATTAATCTGCCATATCTCCCGCAATATAATGTAGCAACCTAAATTCATTTAGATTCTTGGACCAGCACCCTAGGACATTCTGGAGAAAGGTCTTGAGCAAGCCTGCACAACCCACAGGGAACATCACCTCGGAGCAATGGGTACAAGATTGCAACAACAGTATTTGTCTGACCGGCTTCGAGGCACCTGATCCCTCCACGATAGGCATGGCTCGGGTTATCACAGAGGGGGATGTCATCATGGGCCCTAGCGCCTAGCTAATGGGAAGGCAGAAGTTTTTAGATGGCATGCGGTGAGAACTTCTCGAATTACTGGGCCTCCAGCGGTGCTGTCCTCGCGGCATTGTTCAATAAAGCATTGCGAGAAGGCTTCCCTACTAATGGACCACTAGTAGAGGAGTGCCCATATACAAAGGGGGACCCTCAATGCCCGACCAACTACCGTACTATTATGGTCAGCTCTCTCTTTGCAAAAGCTGTTGGTGGCATCCTTGAGCGGCCCGGTGACAATATGGGGCGGAGGAAACTGAGGTGCGAGCTCTTATTAAAAGCAGGTTTCCGGCCCGGACATTCCACCATTGATCATATCTTCACTGCACACATTGATTGAGGATAGTAGGAATCATGACAGAACACAGACTGTTGTTTTGTCGATTTTGCAAAAGCGTTGACCACATTACCCGCAACAACAAGCTATGGGGCAGTGCGGTAGCCGAGGGACCCCGGACTTCGCGTAATGCCGTATATAGGCTGTAATGAGGCATGCTCGCACCGTATCACATCGGCGACGGCCCGGTAATCGGTAGCATTGGAGTGCGTCGGGGTTGCCCCTCTCCCCACACTCTTTGGCCTATACATTGATTGGGCTTGGAAGATTGGCTCTCGAGCATGGAGGTGCGGCGCCCATCTCATGCATTACACAATCCAAGAACTCATATATCGCGACGATGTCAACCTCATGGCCTATACTCCGAGAGGACATGCGGCGTCACCGGATGCTCTTGACACTTTTGCCAATTCGGCATGCGAAGTTAACTTGGCCAAAACTAGGGTGTCTTTGCGCTAGTTGCATCATCCCGTCGCCCAAGGCTTCCCACATTCACTTACCAGGGGCAAGAGGTAGAGGTAGCTTCGACCTACAAGTACTTGGGGATTGAGTTCTCAACTACCACCCATTGGGATGCGGTTATTAGGTTGCGTGTCACGGTGGTTGAAAGCACTATATGCCATGCGAACAACAGCCACAAGACGAGTTGTATGCCTGGGGCCACCAGTCACACTTGTTTCGGGCCTTGGTTGAGCCGGTCCTTTTGTATGGGGCAGAAGTGTGGGGTCCGGTGATATCCCTCAACACCTGGAATGATCTCGAGCAGGTGTAGAAGGCCTTCTTGGCACGGGCCCTGGGGGTGAAGTCCATAGTTCCGCACTGGATCCTACCTGTGAGACGGGCTTCCTACCCCTTCAATGGGCTGCATTGGAACGCCATATCGTTTACTTCAAAAAGGTGGTCGCTATGGCTGATACACGCTGCCCCACCTTGCTTTTGGCCCGCGACGATGGGTCCCCAATGCCCGAAATCCTGCTGGAAAGACAAGCAAGCTCGGTGGTTCTCGGGCCGGGCAGCAAACAGATGTGTCCTGTGTCAGACAAAAGAAAGATCGGGCAGGCACTTAAACTGTACCTAGATGCTACTTTCCTTCGCAAGCTCTGGGATGCAGAGGCTCTGATGCACGTTAAGCTTGCACACTATCAGTAGCAAGTCAATCCTAGGCTCACAAGAGGCCCACACCAGTACTTGTACACCCAGCTGCCCATGACGAAGCGCAGACTTATAGCTTCCATTCACACGGGTGCACATCGCCGCCGCATTGAAACAGGGCATTGGGCTCGGGAAGCACGAGAGCAAAGGCTTTGCCAGTGTTGCCACCAGGGCACGATTGAAGATGAATGTCATGCCATCCAGATCTGCCCGGCATTTGCCCATATCCGAGAGCGATATGTTCGACTACTAGTGCCTGGCCAGCCGTTGCATCAGTTATTGACTACAACGTCAGTGGGTTTGTTGGGGTCATACCTCCAGGAGGTTATGGATGCACGGACTTGTTTGTGTCCTACGGGATGGTATTGAACTGCCCTATGCAATTGTACAATGTGCCGGCATGCTTATTACTGCTAAGGTTTTTCCCTCGAAAACCCTTCAGGGCGGGGGGTTTTTTAATCCTGTCAGTAATACGCTTGCTGCTGTTTGGGTCCCATAGGCCAATTGGTCCCCGTGGATGCTAAAAACCTATTCTATTCTATTCTATTCTTAAAAACATCATAAGTTCCAGCTGACAAATGCAACTTTGACATGTGTCAATGTCCACAGAAAATATAATGAGAAAAGCGTGCTCAAACAAGCTATGGTGATATCATGATCTTGAACGGAGTTTTGAATATCACGAGGGCATAACCAAATAGGATACACCTGCCAAAACCCAAACCGTCATTGCGAATTTTATAAAACAACTGAATGAACTCTTAACATAAAGGGGAAAAAGGTACCTCAAATTCCCTGTCTGAGAATTCTAGAGCATCGGCCAGAGCATGCAAAGGAACCAACATATTCTGGATGATATGCCTTTCGTGGTAATAATTTCTAATGGCCTCGCCCTAAGTAGCCTTCAGAAGGGACATCTTGGGAGGCATAAACCAACCAAGTAAATACCGGAACCACCATTGGTCTGCAAAAGGAAGGATAAGTTCGCCCTCCCAATACACGCATCTGGTGTGCCTGTGATAATATTCCCTTGTAGGAATATATTTTACAAATTCTCCCTTCTTAAGGTAGTTTCTGCATGCTTGTAAACCCAAGACTTAAACCACCAATCAACAGAGTTAATCTTATTGCCCTTCATTTTAGCTTCTTCCTTGGAAGCATATCGATCAATCATCATGACACCATCAGCTGGATTGTAAATCATGCCTTCAACAAAATCAGGTACTTTGTCGGGATTATCTTGATCCCCATCCTTGGGGCAAAAAGAATCAATACACATTGTGCAAGATCTCGCAAAGAACCCTTGACAGGAGTATAAGTAAGATGCACATAATCCTTGACAGGAATCAGCTTAATCTTTGCGGCCACAAGCAGACCAAGAATGCCTTGTCCCGTTAGAAATAATGATTTCGTAAGCCACTACAGTGTCAGAAAACAAACCATAGATATGAGAACTTCCTTCGATTCCGTATCCATTGATAAGGCCACCAACAGTGAGATCGTCTAAACGGCAATAATTCTGCTAATTTTTCTTCCAAGCCTGTTACAAATATTTTTGAGCCCTTGGCGATGATCCTGTTGACAATTATTGCAGCATTCAAAGCCAATCCATCTGTAATACGAATTTTTAAATTGTCTAAGCTTTTCACAAAGATAGCACCGCTCGTATTCAATAACATATCCTGTAGAAATCAAAAGGGAAATTTACCAAAATAACCTTAATTGTTGACTTAATTCCCAAAAAGCCCTTTGTATTTTTGAAATTCCCAAAATGCCCTTAATTCTTAAGTATTTTCCCAAATAGCCCTTTGTATTTTGAAAATCACCAAAAAAGCACGTATTTACAATAGAGGATCATTTTCTTACAAATGACAATAATTTGAAAAATAATTTTCAAAAATCATTATGGCAAAAATATGCAATAGAAATGTCAAATAGAATTTCTGCAATTGCCTTTATTATGCCTGACATTACCACAGCGTGTACACTTGTACACACGCTTTTCTCTATCCATGTTTTCTGTCTTATCCCTGCTTTTAGGCCTGCTAGGAGGAAGACATATTAAGGAGGTAGCAATTCATTATTTTCAAGAAGTTCAATATTTGGAGGACATATATGGACAGCATATAAATAGCAAAATGAACTCCACAAGTAACCTGGATGGGTATAAAGCAGCTTCTCCACAAGATGCCTATAAAGCTTCTCCTTCAATATGATTTTTTATAAAAGCATTAAATTAGTTGTCTTTGATCATTTCTAGTATTAGAATAGGCTTATCTCTAGCTTTTGGTGATTTTTAAATTACAAAGGGTTATTTGGGAAAATACTTAAGAATTAAGAGTATTTTGGGAATTTCATAAATACGAAGGGCTTTTTGGGAATTAGGTCAACAATTAGGGTTATTTTGGTAAATTTCTGAAATCAAAACCAGCAAGTCTGACTGATTGCCAATGAATCAGGGATAGGTTCTATACGTACAAAATTAAAATTTTTGACGTATAAAGTCAAAAAATACGTATTTAACGTATAAAAACTTCGCCGGCTGGAAAAAAAAATTCGCGTACGTCGAAAGCTTCGTGAAAGCGTACGCGAAAAATTCTTTGCACACGCGAAATACAAAGGTTTGCGGCGCGAAAGTACAGGTCTGATATTCGCGACGCGTTTTTAAAGCTTAGAGAAAAGCTGCACGCTGGAATTTTTTTCACGACGCGAATCCTCGATTATTTCACAGACGTCTAAACCGGACGCTTGTTAAAAGGTAATGGAGACCCGTTTATCACGTACCTTTCACAGACGCGAAAGTTTTAAGCAGACGTAAAATTTTATATATAACGCTAGGGATTCAGTTTTTGCGCTGCAAAGAAGGTATCTTCTGGGCCCAACCTTGCAATTTGCCACCCAAAACCATTTTTTTTTTGTTTTTCTTAGTTTATAGGTTTTTTTTTGTTGTTTTTTTGATAGGTAGGCGTGTTAGGTCTGCGGTTAGGCCCTTCTTTGTTCCCCTCGCGGTAAGGGGCATAACGATGGTGAGTGCCTTGTTCTGGTAATGAAGCTTGGCCTATTTTAGAAAAAAAAAAAAAATAATAATTTAAGACAAATAATAATTTAAGACTAAAATAAAAAATAAAAAAAAAGAAACCAAAAAAGAAAAAAAATTTGTTGCCTTCCCTTAATCGACAACTTTAGTATCAATTAAGTTTAGGGCTTTTTTAGGGTTTCGTGTTGCCAAGAGCATAGGCATGCCCCTTGCCCGGTATTGCCGCATTTATTTGGCGCCATCATGCCGAGGGGGTGGTGGCACCGCTGAAGCTTAAGGCAACTAGGGTCTCCCTTTATTAAGAGTATAACCCTCGCCTGACGCCGTTGTTGGCCTTGGTCACGCGGTGTCGAAAGGTGTGCGTTGTACTCTTATTAAGGGTTAGGAGAATGTTTTATTAATTCACACCCTAGTTCCTGATGGTGTCGTTGATGAAAGTCCGACACTAATATAAGAACTGGGGTATGTTTTAATAAACATTCGATTGGTCTCGTCTTTTGAAAAAAGCGTGACCTGGGACAAGGGCAATGGATTTAAAACTTGCTAGCCTTGCATTTTGGCAGTAGCTAGGCTAAAGATCATAAATCGTGTTTTGGTCCTTTTATTTGTTACCTTATCCTTGGCCTTGCACATACATACTTATGAACTAATTAAAATGTTAGGGTCTTAGCGTAGGAAGCGTAAAATTAGCGTTTTGTTTTGGTTAAAGTGAGTTGATTTACCCTCATGTGCTAAGCACTAAATTGAAAGTTTTATCTTTGCTTGACTTGTTGGTGTTCTTTGTTGTCATTTGCGTATTGTCGGGGAGTCGCGCATTTTGCTCTACCGCTAGACAATCCCTTAAAACAAGCGGTATGACTTCGAAGAGAGAATGGAAGTTAACTTTTGCAACCAAATGTGGCATTAGTGTCTCGGATAGAGCCGCAACCGCAGAGGCATTGGCGTCTCAAACAGGGCTACTGTGTTGCTGCAACTGAAGTCATCTTCTGCGACCACCGTAGAAAAAGAAGTAGACCACAACAAGCATGGTCTACTTTGAGACCAGATTTCATGAACTGGTTGTGTAATCGGTACGTGCAATGCCTATTTCGGGGATTTGGAATTGATTACCCAGCGGAGGAAGGATGGCTAGACTACCATGCGGGGCTGGTAAAAGATGCCGAGAGGGCTTTTAAGCTTCGAATGATGGAGCTAGAGCCCGAAAAAGAGTGAGCAAGAGAGGTATACATGGATAGTGGGTAATATTAGCCGCAATAGCGGCAATATGATCACGAAGTTGCAAATTTGAGTAGTCATCGCTTTGAGGCTAGAGCTGAAAGAAAAAGCAAAAGCACATGGAATGCGGCGTGGACCAATGTAAAATTGAAGAAAGAAGCCCATCAACCCCCCCCATCTTGTTAAAAAGTGTTGGTGCAAACCATAAAAGCCAAAACATCCCGGGTGAGACAGATAGGAGTGGGAAGCTCAGAGAAGAGCAGATGCCAAGACTACTTGGTTTGCCATGGTAGATTCATCACAAATAATAAACAGATAAACGAATTGGTTTCGGTTCATATGGCGCAGATGTATAAGTGCAATATTTTAGGGTCTAGTTTTATTAAGGATGAACCTTATTGTGTAAAACTTCAACATAATAATTTTCAGCCTAGTGAGTAACCCAATAAGTTAGTGGAAACTATGTTGAAGAACATGAGGGAGTCACGGAATGCAAGTTAGGCACGGGTGTATAATCTGTTGCATTGGTAGCACAACCGCCTAGAAAAGACAAGACTTAATTTTCCCTTTTTGGAATGGAGGTTCGTTGGCAACCTTCTTTACAAGTCATGGGTCCAATGCCTTGCTTGAGCTTGCATTTAAGAAGTTGGGATCTGTCCCGAGTTGAGGCGGACTTGAGGTGCTTTTGAGCAGCGCAGAAAAGAAAGAATTATTTGTTGCCTCTAGGGTTGGAGACTTAGTAATGTCATTCTCAGAAGGGCTACTCTAAAGCTCCATCAAGAAAGATATTTGCATATGGACTTGCATCCAGGGCAATATATTGCTCCATTTTGATTATGGAAAGGAGAAGGGATGTATTGATCCTCGTGTCGTATACATTGGCATTTGTGATTGGGGTGAATCCGGGTTGATCTACGAGGCAGTGGAGGTAAAACGATGGCATTACAAGGGTATGGATGGCGAAGGTAAGAAAAGAATTGAGATGGAAAGGGCCGGGCATCCATATATGCATGATGATCTTTTTTGGAAGTGGCTCAAGACGGTGCACCGCAAGGGTTGACTTTGATTTACACGGGGCAGCGTACATTGTCTACTACTTAGCTGACTTTGCTAGTAAGCACTCCTACATGGAGTCAATAGGAAACTTGGAGCAGCAAGGCAAGCATCGGAGAATGTGCGACTATTTGAAACATTGCGTTGAGTCGCCAATGAGGGACAAACACATAAAATTTGATATGGCCCGACTACTTGACACAATGCGGGCGATTTTCATTGCTCTCAATTTCGCGGCACGAGGCCACAATTGGAATCAGATTGGATTCTTCAACTTGGCCAGGGTGGCGACGATGCATTAGACCAAGCTGGTCCTAGTCATGCCTAGCGTGCATATTCTGTATTTTATTGAACCATAAATTTACATTCAAACATTCTTGTATTACATAATATTCCAAATAAATTCATTAAACACTTGTTTGATGCTATTTTCGAGATTATTGTCCATGTGTTTTGATATTTATTCTTCTTTTTGTGTTTTTTTTTGTGTTATTTATTACGTGTTTTTTTATATGTCGCAACTAACAAAAATTATAAAGGCAAGAAGTCGGCATACACCTATACAAGTCGTAACAAGCACCTATAGAAGTCGAGACTATAATTATGTCTCACTTAACGTGATCGAAGAATCGAATCCAATTCCCCGAGAATGTGGGTGCGCCGAGCAAAGAAGATCAAGATGATTTTTGGTTCCCTCGAATTTGAGAACCCCCTCTCCTTGGCGCAAGGCATGGAGAACGAGCTTGAAATGTCACCGCTCGGCAAATGGAAAACAAAGCACATGCAAGGGCAAAATGAGTATCGCTCACTACCGCTGAGTTAAGAAGGGGCTGCGGCGATGGATGAAGTTTCAAAAGAGGGATAATTGCACCATCACGGAGGTGCATAATGTATCTGGCGGCGGGGCACGGCTATTGTCCGCATGGAGCGGACTACCACGATGTAATCACAAATTTGGACAAGAATGAGTTTGAAAGAGAGTGGCCTAGTAGGCGGGGTAAGTATAAGGCTCACGGAGTGCAAAATTGTCGTGTGGTTCGAAAAAAGCCGAGCGTCATGTCCAAGTGAAGGGACATTTACCCCACAACCGGGTGAGTTTAGTAAGAGTTTTTCTTGCAGACAAGTATACTCACGAACTTGTGAAGGAAGTGCCCAGAAATTATGGGAGTAAAAAAATGGAGGCAAGGAAGTGGTAGTGGCAAACACAAGAGGGTCAAGCTATCCGGAAGATGGCTTAGTGGGTCACATGGTGAGCCCTGTCACCATTACATACCTTGTTGTGACACTATCCAACTTTTGGAGGTGGCGGGGGGTAGTAATGCTGGCCGAGCCGTGAATGATCTTGTGGATATTCGAGCCCAATTGGAGAATGAGAGAAGTCGTAACCTAACACTTTCCGAAGAGAATATTCACTTGAAGGACCGTGCCGATGGGTATGACAAGATGGCCGCTGAATTAAAGGACACTAAACGGCAACTAGCGGCATTAAACAGAGAGGCAACGGTCCTCAGGGAAAACAACGATCACTTGCGCAATTTGACCAGATCGTTAGACTCTGACCCTTTTAGGGTGACTTCGAGCGTCGATATCCTATCTCCCTCGCGAAAGTATTTGTATGAGAGTCGATTAGGAAGAGCTAAAGGTTGTTGATTACGAACATTGCCAATTGTGTGGTGACAACGACGACGGTGTGGGCTGGTACACTCTAGGGTGTGGGCATCGTATGCACATGCGATGTGTTCTTGATTGGATGTTGCAAAGCCGCGTCTGGCGTCAACAATGCAAGATGGATGGATTTTTCCGAAGTTACAATATGCCATATTTAATATGCAAGGTCGCATGCCAGCGTTGCCACATTTGACCGCTCGCAGGAGGGATGTGCAGATGCACACTTTTCAAACCTTTCACGAGATGGAATTGTGTGGAGGGGTAGAGGAGCGTGAAGGGAGAGACGGTGCGGACATTAACCGGTTCTTACCACCACCCTCGGGGGCGCATAGGTGATTATATTGACCCAAATGACCAATGAAAATGAGATATTACATTTTTAGACAAAGAAAATTTTGACTCAGTATCATTTTGTGAATGGATAATAAGGTATAATGGCCGGGTATAATGACGTTATTTCAAACAAGGTATAATGACGTTATCAAAGCATCGAGTAAAAGCATCGAGACTTCCAAATTGCTCACCCTGGCTTAGTCTCTTTCGTTTTCTGTTTGATGTATCTAATTTGCCCCCTAAGATGACATCGCTCACTGGTGGCGAATTAGATAGATCAAGCCAAGCTTCGAAAGGGGAGTAAGCCAAGAGCCGTGACCCTCTTGAATGGTTGTCGGTCACGGGCTTTATATTCTCCATGGCAAACAATATAGACTTCTCGAATTCTTGTTACCTCCTTTAGAAGGAGCGAGCTTTGCTCGACTCTCTTTTATGGTGTCTCGTGTCAATGTATCTTAGATACTTTGCTAGGTTATATTACACAAAAAAGCGACAAAATGGGGGGAGAAAAACCGCTCGTTCTAGAGGAGGTTACAAGGTTTTGAGTACTCTATTTTTATTTGGCCAATGAAGGATATAAGGCCTAGTGGTTGCTTACGATTCGTGGGTTCATTAGATGTTAGTGATTGATGAGTTCAAGCGAGACTTCGAGACTTTTTCTTTCCCCCCTCTTTGGGCAATGTAGCTTAGTTTACATGCTAAGTTCCATTGTCTATAAGAGGCGGGTGAAAGCAAAGACTGGGACGTCTCGATGCTTGGACCCAGGTCTTCGGGGGTAAGTCCGACATAAAACAAGATAACAATATGTGGGTTAATTGGATGTTAGTGATTGATGAGTTCAAGCATCGAGACTTCCCCTCCTCTTTGGGCAATGTAGCTTAGTTTACATGCTAAGTTCCATTGTTCAAAGAGGGGTGAAAGCAAGGTTTGGGAAGTCTCGATGCTTGTATTCAGTTCTCTTTCATCCTGGCCTGGAGCGTGACCCTTTTGAATGGTTGTCAACTCACCAGACTTGATATTGTTCGCTGCAAACAATATAGACTTCTCGAAATTCTTGTTACCTCCTCTAGAAAGAGCGGGCTTTGCTCTGACTCTCTTGTGTAGTCTCTCTGTGTCAATGTAGCTTAGTCACTTTGCTAGGTTATATTACACAAAGAGGCTCACAATGGGGGCCGGAGCAAAAATCGTTTGTTCTAGAGGTAGAACTTGCTATGACGTAGGTAACAAGGTTTTTGAGTACTCTATTTTTATTGTGGCAGCGGATGATATCAGCCTAGTGGTTGCTTGCGATTCTGTGGGTTCATTTGAGATTAGTGCCTTGTGAACCTTCTGATGGATCAGATTCGTCCCAGCTGGTCCATGGCTGTTTGGCCCCTTCGAGTGCGTAGATTACTTCTCATCGGCAAGATTACGTGGCATGCGAAGAAGGCAGCGACAGTCAAAGTCGAGCGGATCTGATCCGAGGAAGGTTCTCAAGGCACTAAGTTCGGATGGAGGTAGGGAACGGTGATGCATAATCATTGGTTGGAGAGTGGATCGTGTATCTAGTGAAATCTCGTATCCGTCGAGTCGTCTCGGCCCGATCCGGTGGCGTTTGACCCCTTGGCATGCGTGGATTACTTCTCATCGGCAAAGATTACGTGGCATGCGAAGAGGCAAGCATCAACGGAAATCAAGCCGCTTTGGCGGGTCGCGAGGTTTCTCTAGGCACTTAGGTCGGCCCGATGTTACACATGAATGAAACATGGACCGAAGTTACATGAACCATCATACATGAAACATCATACATGAAATAAACATAAAACAAGGTGTGAAATATATAGAAGACAAAAACTTGTAACAAAAACTTTGCTTTTTTATTCATAGTGCGAATGGTTACATAGTTTGAACATCCTCATACACGGTTATAATAGATGGGTGAGGGTACAATAGTATGAAAATCCTCAAGACCAATTACAACAGGTGAAGATACTCATCACATCATTTTCTAGGCGGCGCCTTCTTCGTCCGATTTCATCATTAGGTTCCATCCTCTTACGCATGGGGACCTAGGTTCAACCTCAGATGACCCTTTCCTTAGTGCAACACCACCGAGGCGATGTTTCTTCTAGCCCGTTCTCGTTTGTCAAGGTAAAGCGAAGGTGAGTCCGGGCTGGATCACGTAGGCGATCAAGTCATCAAGCTGCATTGCTCGAACCTGGCCTTTCGTATCGGAACTCCTCGGTATCCTCATTTGTCGGCTGATCCGGTTCGAGAATATGGCTTGGTCTATATCATCTTCGTCATCAGCGAAGTGGAGTGCGTTGAATGTCTTCATCAACATGGCTTGCAACATTTATTGCAAGCATCTCGTCCTCAACGTCTTGGTGTCCTCTTCCACTTCAGAATCGCATCCATGAAGGAAACTATAGCTTATCGATTGCGGATGTACCCGGTGTTATGATTCAATAGCCGCCAGTTTGAGAAGTTGTATACAAGTTTGTGCGCCTTCTTATGTAGCAAGCGATTGCGGGTGGACGCTATGTATGTACTTATAGGCACTCAATTCCTCTCACTTGCACTATTGGAAGATACCAAAGAGGATAGTCATTGCAATTGCACGCGGGTATCGATAACTTGCCCATGGGCTTGCCACCATGCATAGGATTCCATATTTGGTTCCTTCTTTATGACTCTCGGTCGCGTCGTGAAACTCTTCATCGCCCACCTTCCACTTTTCGAGGGTTGCGGTATTGGTTAACTTCGGCAATGAAAGCTTGTAGTCCAGGAGTTGTTGGGATAGAACATTTTGCAACCTTCTTCAGCGAGCCCATCACTTCTTTATCGTATGCTGGTCCATATAGGTGGTTTGTGTGGGTCTAAGGCATCGCATGGCAGCATGCCATGAAGATCATTATATGACTTCTTCCATCGTTCATTGATGTCTCTAAGTAGTCTTTGCAGCTTAGCATTGTCAAATAAGCATTGGGGCCATCCGTTCTAGGAAGGATTGAATGGAGTGCCAACACCTCCGGACCTTTCCGATTGCTTGCCAGCCGAAGAATCAAGGGTTTTGATGGCATGACAAGCGGGTTGCATGCACCTCACAACATTTTTACACCTTTCCAAAATGTCTCCCAAGCATTTCTCGAAGGGCGGTAGCTTGTTGTCGATTGTGCGGCGACATTTTTCCTTGCGCCTCCCATTAGCGGTTGGGGTCTGAAAATGGCCTCCTATAAGCCATTCCCGTCATATTTCCGCTCCTTTTTTCCCATGCCACCTAGGATACCAAACTCTCATAATTACTGATTTGCTTGGAATATTCTTCGAATAAGGGGATTGCACATTCATGGCCATATGTATTTAATTACGTTTGGTTGTCGGGCCGACTGATGCAACCGTGGGCGCTTCTAAAATGCCACTTGCATTATAGCATACCGGCAACTCATGGCCGGTGTCTCTTAGTAAGCGTCGCGGCGTCCGCCTTCTACATTTCAAAATTTGAATGTGTAGGTTGAAGCTTTGTATCGATCGGACTTTCATTTCGGAAGGGCTAGCGCCTATAGATCTTCACTTCATCCTAATGCGGGCTTCCTCCCCCTACAATTGAAATTTGAATTTGCTTAATGTATAAAAGCATGGATTGTAGGAGAATGGACTTTTCGATTTCCATATGCGTTGCAAATTTCAAAAGCGAAGTTAGTCACGGACGTTCGGCTCACCGAAGCAATTGTGTTGGGGCATAAAAATACCACACCTTGATTTCTCGTAGATGCGATCTACGATATGGAAGTTGCTTGTTGTCAAATTAAACTTAAACACAAGTGAGGGTCGGCACTCATTGGTTTTTCGAGGGAGGGTTTGGAGTGTTTTTTTAAATCCCAATTATCGACATAGTGTGTATTAGCATCTTGGTATTAAATAGTATGTTAAATTGAATTATATGGGTGTTCATTTTTCGGGTTAAACTCAAATCATATAGGTTTAGGAATAAGGTTAAAGGAAGATATTGGATATTTAGGAATAAGGTTAAAAAGGAAGATATTGGATATTTGGGTATAAGGTTAAAAAAGGAAGATATTAGATATGGCTCAAATTTGAGATATGCACATAATGGCATGTAATGATGGTTGATAGGGTGGAATACGAATCATTCCTACGATTTTTTCCGTCTAATCCAGCCTATATCTATTCCGACCCTAGATTGGCCCATTCTCCCCAATCTCGCCCAATCTTGGCTAGATCCTCGCCCAATTTCTCTAGTCCATCGCCATGAAGAGATCAGCTTCACGGAAGAGTGGGAGGTGTCCTCAGAAAAGCCTAATGCGGCTGGAAGAGGTGTTCCCTCCATGAGTTCCCTCCCGTGCCCATGGTTCTTGCTCGAATGCCTCGATTCCTCGATTCCTTTGTGAGGAATGAGAGAAGAATCGAAGAGAAATTTCGGGGAGGAGTTCATCTGAGTGTTCTTGAAATTTGGATAGGAGATTCTTGAAAATGAGTGGTCTAGGCCGGAGAAGAAGCCGAAGATGATGAAGAAGTTGAAGGCGAATCTGTGACCGAGGAGCTCATGGCGTTAGTTCATGGTACATGCATGTTTTCTTTCTTTTCTTAAGCATTCAACTAGCGGTTATTTCTTTTTTTTTTTCGCGGATGGTGAAGCGGATGAATGAAATTTGTTAGGGCGAGCACCTCTTATTTTTTTTTCCTTGTTCTTAGCCTCGAGCTTGCCTCCGACTTCTTACCATATTTACCAAGCCTCAGGGCTTTTTTTGTTGTGAATAGTTGAAACCTCAGGGCATTTAAATTTACAAAATGATGTAAAGCCATACGACCATAAAAAATTTTGAATGTAAAAGTTTTTTTGCTTCTAATTCCATTTGAATACCTAACTTTTTTTTTTTTCGCGTACATGTGTTACCACTCTTAAGTACATAAGTCATTATCCTTTTCAAAGAGCATATTATTTTCAAGGATCACACATAGTACATATGAATAGTACATATGCAACAAAAATGGAACACACTAAATTAAGCATCGGTGTGATCCACTTTCTTATTGTTGTCAAATTAAAATTAAACACAAGTCCCTAGATCAATAGTCTCCCATTTGCATATAAAATATCTATCATTCAAAGTTATATTATGTTTTATGAACTAAAATGGCCTCCTATCGACCATTCCCGTCATATTTCCAGCCCCTTTTTCCCGTCAGTTGCTTGGAATATTCTCGAATAAGGGGAATGCATATCTATGAAGCCATATGTATTTAATTCTCTTGTTGTCCAGGGCCAGTTGGCCTTAATGCGATGGGCTTCTAAAAAGCCACTTGCATTATAGCATCCGGCAACTCATGGCCGGTGTCTCTTGGTTTGTCGGATACCAATCATGCGCATCACCGATTCTTGTCTTGCCCTATTTTTCATTTAGAGTCCATTCCGCCTTCTACATTTCAAAATTTGAATGTGTAGGTTGAAGCTTTGTATTAGACTTTTCGTTTTTATTGCGATTAGATGCACCTTAAAGTTAGTAACGGGATCTTTACTTCATCCCAATCTGAGGCTTCCGCCCCCTACAATTCGAATTTTGAATTTGCTTTTATAAAAGCATGGATTGTAGGAGAATGGACTTTCGATTTCCATATGCCGTTGCAAATTTCAAAAGCGAGGTTAATGCGGTTGAGCCTCAAGCGAAGCCCGAATTGTCTTTGGGGCATACAAATTGTACACATTCATTTTCGGCGGAGTGCGATCCGCAGCGGTATGGAAGCTCAAATGATGTGTGGATAAGGATCAAGCGACTTCGGGAATATGCTCCGGTCTTCAATGCATAAAAAAGGAGGTCTAAAAAATAAGAACTTAGACCTCGACATATTTGCGCCTTGCGGGGCTCAAAAAGTGTCGACACATGGGCGGATGGCGGTTTATATCCATTGGATCCGTTGGTGGCAAAACCGTCATTTGGGGCGTTTCAAGTTTAGTCTGATTTTGTGGTGGCGGTAACTCGGCCTCTTGGGATATTGTGAGAGATTGAGAGGATGAAGGCATTGAATCGAATCTGGTTCCTTGAGATGGCTGCTTCCGATTGTCACAAAAGAATTATAACTTAAACCGGCAGCTCTTTTTTCTCTCGCTTCATTACTCCACTATGATGAAGGAAAGGAATGGCGGCTTGGGGAAACTTCTTTGAGATCTGAAGTGGACAAGTCAAATTGGTGATAGGGCGGCTGCAGAAAAGATCAAGAGCTTCGAAAGAGCAAACTTTGGGCTTCAATGTAGGTTAAAGAATTTGAAGAAAACACCCCTTGGCTTGCGAGAAAGGAAGAAGCATTATCGGCCAGATAGAGGCGAAGTTTGGATCAGGTGCATTAGGCCTTGGGGTCCGCGGCCACAAGGTCCGTTTACAACTAGCAAAAGGCGGTTAAGATGCGGGGAAACTAGAAGCAATCTTGGTTGCGTGGTGAAGAACCTAGTGATGAGCGAGGGAGATAGTGGACATGATTTGTCAGCCCTACAACTCTCCTCTCAAGAAGATGGTATTGGAAATGGTACTAGGGGAGATCTACAAGAAGTTAGAAGCGGCGGATGTCTGGTGTTTGTGATGATGTAGGCATCGGTAAGCTTGGTTACCGTTCTCTATTCAAGCCATTCCACGGCGTTGAAAAGAATGGGCACAAAAAAGTATTAAGCTCCCGTCCACAAATTGTCGAGAATACAAGGGTTACTAGGACAAAGATGGTGTATGCCATATTAGGAGAGATGCACCCGTTGAATGTCTTTGGTCTGCCATAGCCATAAAAGATAAGAATGGCAAGGATTGTTGTGATATAGTTGGAATGAATGAGCACTTAATAATCTTTGGGTTGACACAGTTTACTCTCTTACAATTCCTTGTCAAATATTATGACTTAACGATTTGAGAGAAACTAATGGTGAGATTGAAGTTTGCATAAAATTGGATGAAATGGAACCGACCAAGTTTGAGAAGTATGAGAGGGTATCCGTTGTCATCATGAATAGAACATTGAGAATGCAATTGCACATGCTAAATCAAAAGCAACAAGAATAACAAAAAAGATGTAGAGGTGACCGGACGAGGAGAAAAAAGCGTCTTGAGAAAAATGGTTCTCATGTCAATGAAGATGACACCTGGTGGTTAGGTCTCTTTAAAGTTGAGAAAAGAAACCCCACGAGGTATTGAAATGGGTGTTCAATCAAAGCCGACATCCCGAATCTAATATCTAGATTAGAGGGAGGGAAAAATTACAAGTAGATCACTATGGATCTTACAAAGTAATTTTTCACTTGGCGTCGATTTAAAAGCGAGAAAGCAATGTACAACATAAGTGGAGGAGGACAAGGAACATGCAAAAGTTTATGCATCTTTGCAATCATTGTTTGGGAGTGCGGGTTGGGGAACTCTGGAAGGCAGCCCTGTGAGGGACCGATGGATCTAACAGGGAGAGTCAGGGGACTATATCCGCCGATTTTCTTTGAAAAAGAAAAAAGAAGAAACAGAACAAAAGAGAGAAAGATGATAAGCTTCCTTGATATCAATGATGAAAAGTACATGAGCTCATAATAGAGAGAAAAGCGAAAGGAGACAAGACTCAAACTCATCTAAAACTTATGAGCTAACTCTACTCATATATATAGTACAATGGCCTTGGGCCCAATATAGACACCTCGGTGATCTCGGTGCCGACTCACGGAAGGAGGCGATTCTGAGGAATGTTGGCGGTGCCTCTTGAAGTGCCTAGAATCACTGGCCGCGTGCCTTGTGGCGGTGGCGAACCGTCACTTGTCTGGCGCCTCTTGTTGACCCGCCAAAGGCTTTGCTGCGTGGCACAGTAGTCTTGTGGAGGCTTGGATGTCGACCCGTGGTTGGCCCGAGGATCTTTGAGCTTGACACAGTGCGGCGTATGCATGAATAGTCACGTACCGGGGAGGCCTGGGACAACACTCCCACCAAAAGCGACACTCGAGTGAGTGAAGAAAGGAGGAAAGCGTTTGAGTTCCGGGGAAGCCATCGATCTGAAAGTGATCCTCCGCGGGGGTGAGGGCGGGCCCAATATGGTCTTGGTGATGAGATCTTGGCGTGATTGAAGAGCTTGAGGTGTGTCTTGGCCAAAGGCGGGATCGGCATCAATAAGAAAAGCGAGGCGTACCATGTCTTCAAAGTGCGGCGTGGGCGTCGAAGAAATGTCTTGACACTCCATGAGGAGACATGTCGAAGGCCAAAACAGCGGGCTGGCATTTGGATTGCGGTGAAAAATGGGGATTTTACTGCCGATTTAAGGAGCTTAGCAAAAATGCATTTGAGGGCAGCGCAAAATCACGAAGAAGATGGGCCGAAGGATCAGGTGAGGTGGGCGTTACGCAGAAGGTGTTGAAACCATGAAAGCGCATCAGCGGGTTGTTTGCCAACCAGCTCATTAGCAATGTAGATCAATTGGTGGTGTTGTCGGTAGCACCTTCTTCCCAATGTGATCGGCCGAACAAAGCGTGGATCCCAGGAGATCCGTCGAGATCTGAGGTGGTGTCCGGCCCACGCATGACCATCCATGACCTTGGTCCAAAAAAAGGAAGGCATGTCGAGAAGTCGGGAACTGGGGCGTGGAGAATACACCCGAGGGGAAGCATAGGGAGAAGGAACCATGCGGTGGTGGGTTCTTGGCGATCTCCTGAGTGGCCCGACAAGATGCGGATCAAGTGCGACACCCGGCGATCCCAAAGAAAGAAGGCGAGAGTTGGCGGGAGGGCTATCCCATCCGGTGGGGACCGTCTTGCTATCAAAAGAGCACATGTGATTGTAACCCGGCGAGTCTTTGCATATAGACTTGTGCATAGGGAAGATCTTCGGGATGTCTAGATACTTCTAATTTGTTGCGGCGCTTCCGCTTGCGAGAGAGATAAATGATTGGCAAGCTTCGGGCATGTACTCGATGAAAAGTTTTGAATGCGGCAGGATCGCCAAGATATGGATTGTTATCTGAAGCACCCATTGCTTGATGGGGTCACCACAGAAAAATTTGGCGTGGCCCATTGCCAAAAGTTTTCTGTGTATCACCCGGATAGAAATCATGAAAGATATAAGCCATGGGCTGAACCAGCGGAAAGTGAGAAAGTGCGGATCGGCCACGGTGTATGAGATCAAAGACAACAAAGGGCACAACACAACCCTTTGTCTTCAATGGAAGTTACGGCCAAATCAGAAAAATCAGCAGCCTTTCGATTGGGATATCCACGGGGGCCATCCATTGCGTGCCACTTTGAAAGGAAGAGGTGGCGTCGAGCAACCACATAATCATGATAGCGGGGAGGGCTGGGAAGTCCAGCGGCATTGCGTGAAGAATTGAAGTGCAGGCGTCAAGTTTGGTTTGAGCCTCATCGGTGACCCGAATAACTTCTTTGCATTTGTTGTTGAGATCCGCGGATCTGATTTTCCTTTTCAAGTAGGGCGTGGCCCGGTCCGCGGACCCGTTCGAGAAGGATTGACACGGGAGGAAGATTTCCCGGTGTATTGAGGCGAAGCCGCGGCAATCTCAGCGTCATCGGTATTTTACGTTTACGCACCTCGTAAAGTTGATCTTGAAGAGGTGATCGAGAGGAATGCGTGTAGAAAGCTGAGCCGTCAAGGAGGCAACTTGGCGTCTCGGGCTGAAAGATTTTGAACGAGTGCTGAAGTTTTCACCACGGTTCGAGTACAAGGCATTGAGTTTAGCAATATCTTCATCCTTGGTATTTTCGGGGAGCGACTTTGGACTTGTTATGCTCAATAGAGTCACGAATTTGGCCCGGGGGCTGAGCTTCTTGATCTTGAGTTGGCTGACTTGAGCTTGTGTACTCTTGAGATCGCATGAGCACTGTAAAGAAGCTTCATGCTTGTCTTGAAGTTTGGCCTCAAAGTTACAACAGGCGATTGCGTTCTTGAAGAAGGTCTTGGTGTACCGCATCGAGAGGCCTCGAGTGCGGATTGAACCCGCTCATAAGGCGTCTTGGGATTCTGTAACTTAAGTGCGGCGGCTTGAGCATCCTGGCGTCTTGATACAACAAGTGCCGAGGGGTGTTGTGGTGGTGGAAAGCTGGCTGTTGCACGGTGTGGGAGGTTTGTGAAAAATGGTGTGAAGTGGATGGTGTAGCGGAGGAAAGAAGCGGTGACATGAGTGTGGCCTGTGGTCATGACCGAGGGGAAGATGGGCGTGATGTGCCAACTTGGTGGTGATTTATTTGGAAGGGGGGCTGAGTGGAGTATATGAAATTTGGTGGTGTGGGAGGAAGTAATGGCGGATGAGGGCTTGAAAGTGCCCTCCGCAGAAACCGAGAAATGGAAGTGGTACCGAAGGCGGTCCATTTCTTGGAAAACGATAGAACATCATTTGGGGCCAATCTATGTGGTGCTTGGGTGTGTAGCGATAGGACCAGGTTATAGAAAAGGCTTATTGATATGGGTGTTCTTGATAGAATACCAGGAATTTGCGCCACAAAAAATTTCACAAAAGGTCTCATGAGGCTTGTCGATATTGGTCGGGCGATGGACATTGGCGTGATAGCGAGGTGCGCCAAACTACGTGACATCAATATCGTATAGCGGAGACCATGATACACAAAGGAGTGTGCAAGGGAATATGAAATACCTCGAAATCAAGTGTTGAGTCAATGAAATAGTGGTGCCATCGACCCGATGGTGTACCCTTAGCGGTACATTAACAATATTGGCGATGAAGCTACTTTGCTGTAGGCGGGATTGGGGGCGGAAGTTCCATTTGAGAAAATTCGTAAAAGCTGGTGTCGTTCGGCGACTTCTTTATTGGGGCCAACAAAGGGCTTCCGCGGAAAGTGGGCGTCAAAGAAGGATCTGAGATGCAAAAAGGGCGGATCCTTGGGGCGGTAGCAGAAGTGTAGAAAAATCTTGGGGCAGCCATGAGAATGATTCTGAAGCGAAAAGATGCAAAAGCGGAAGGCGAAAAGTCGGGGCCGAGGAGGATGAAAGGATGAAAGGAAAAAGGTTTGTTTTAGAGGCGCTGGCGCTGGGAAGCGAAGAGGTATGAAGAAGTTGAAAGCAGGGAACCGTTGATGATGCCGGTGTCAAAAGATGCGAAGAAAGGGATTGAGAGGCAAAAATTTGGCTAAGTCCCAAAAAGCGTAAGGGAGAAGCAATGAGCGGTGAGGATGAGGCGTGAAGAAAGATCCGGATGTGACGGATGGCAAAGGACATCCATTAATGTTCGGCAGGCGTGGAAAGAAGGAATGGCATTCAATGCGGCAACTTCGAAGTGGGATATCATTAAAAAGGAATGTGTCGGAAGGTACCATGGCTAGATATGCGGCGGGAGAACAGATTCTCATATTTTAAAGCGACCTTGCATTGCAAACCGTTGGCGATTTGTGTGATTGGTCCGCGTCGACAAGGAGTTCCTCAGTTGGCTATATAAGGCGAACCGAGTGAAAGCGAAGGCATCGATGGCGCTTCGGTATGGCGGCTGCTGGCGAGCGAAGATTGCACCATCCCGGCTGTCGCTGTCGAGGTGGATCACTTGTAAGATGAATTATGCGGATCTCTGGGCTGCCACAACCGTGGCATTCGCATGGGCGGCTGGTGTCTGCGGGATGGCTGAACATCCGGCCGAAATAGCGGGATGGAGGTGGTTCTGCACCTTATTTGGGATCGGGGGCGAGAACCTCTACCATCTCCTCGCATCACCTCGCTCCGAACCGGGGTAGAGGGTTTTCCTCTTAGGACTTAGTAGATAGGGCTCGAGCCCGTTTTTTTGTATATAGGCGGTGCCCATAGCGGAAATAGGCTGGGGCTTGCCCACATTTTTGTAAAAATCTCCACTATAATATAATCTACCGCCTTTCTAGTCACTTTACGTGGTGTTTGATTCTTGAGCTGTCTACGTGTTGGGATGTTCACTTTACGTGTGATGAAATGCTTTGAGGCGAAAACCATTAACTAATGTAGGTAATGGAGTGCCATCTAATTCAGCGAGTTGGAAAACACTTGGTCTAACCACTTGAACAATTTGATAAGGGCCAAGCCAGCGAAACTTGAGTTTACAGGAAAATTTTTGTACACGGAATCATAAAGAAGAACCAAATCTCCTTGTTTGAATGTTTTTGTCTTCAAGCGTTTGTCATGTAAAGATTTTTGCAATTTGTTGTCCATGAAGAACACGAATATAAGCATCCCTTGAAGTTCATCCAAGCTGTTCTAATTGATAGACCCGTTCTTTGAGAAGCATTTGGTGGATTTATGGCGTGCTTGAGTTGAAACAGTGTTGGAAGAATGTATTCAAAAGGGCATGAGAGCTTCACGACCATAAACCAATTTAAAAGGAGTGTGACCCGTAGCAATCTTGAAACAAGTATTGTAGGCCCAAAAAAACGATAGGAAGTTTTGTGCGCCAATCGTGCGGGGAAGCGTCACAAATTTTCTTGAGAATGGTGACGAGTTTTGTTGGTGCTACGCCAACCCATTGCCTTGAGGATAGTAAGGTGTGCTCTTGTGATGATGTATCGGGGAGATAATCCGTCGGCTCTTTGATAGTATGATTGATGAAATGAACACCACGGTCAGCGACCCGGCTCAGGTGGGGCGGCCGAATCAGCGTGATGATTTGTTGATAGAGGACTCGGCGTGCTTGCGGCGGTGTTGTGCGGAAGTGCACAAGCTTCCGCCCATTTGGTGGCGTGGTCGGTGAGAACGAGATGAATATCGAGACGCGGTGTGTGTGCAGCTGTGGGAGGGTCTATAGGTCCCACAAAGTCCATTCCCCATTTCTTTGAAGGAAGTGGCGTGGCGGCCGGCGTCAAGGGAAGCGTCCGCGGGCGTGGGGCGTCCACCAGCCGGCAAAGCGTCTGCGTCTTGGCGTGGGCGTGAGCATCTTTGAAGCGTGGGCCAATAATACCCGGCAAGAAGAATTTTTTGCGTGCGTGGTGTCACCATGAAAATGACCACCAGCAGAGCCCTTGATGAGCTTCTCGAACAATGTGCGGAACTTCATGAGGTAGAAACGGCGTCGAAGGATGGTGTCCTTACCCTTTTGTAGAGATGTCCGGCAACCATGGTGTAGTCCGCGGACCTCTCGGAGAAATTGATGGCGGCAGGATTGTCGCTTGGCGGGAAAGGCGTCTCATCTTACGGTGGAAGAGCACACGTGAGGAGAATGCTGCTGAAAATCATGGAACCAATGTGGTGTTGCCGTGACTAAAAAGTTGAGCATCAGGAAAGGCATCACGAGACCCCTGTTGCGGGATCATCGGTGTGGATGCGTGAAAGATAATCGGAACAACATGAGATTTGCACGCCTTATGAGCGATTTCAAAAGGAGCAAATTCTTGGAAAGAAGGACCCAGCGAGCAATGCGGCCCGTGTGGCGTGGATTTGTTGATCAAATAGAGAAGTGCTTGGTGGTCCACAAAGAACTTGATTTTGCTGCCCAAAAGGTAATGGTGAGCGTTGGACCGCGAAAAAATGAGACCCAAAGCTTCGCGCTCAGGTGGCGAGAATAGTTGCGCTTCAGCGAAATTGAGTTTTAATTTGGCGTAGCGATTTGGTTTATCGATTGTGCGCATCATATTCTTGAGAAAAACGGCTCAATAGCAAGCCGAGACATCGACATGAGCGTGAAAGGGCTTGTCCCATTGAGGAGGAACAAGAACGGTGCACGAGTAAGCAAAAGCTTCAATTTGTTGGAAGCGACTTCGCTGGGAATTCAAGCCCGGTGGATTAGATCACCCGTGAGTTTATGAATGGGATCTGCAATGGCTGCCGATCAGGTATGAAGGTGGAGTAATAATTGACCTTTCAGGAAAAAGCGTGTCTCTTTGATATTGGGCTGGTGCTTGAGCTTTGAGCACACAAGCCCGATTTTGGCGAGGATCGGTGGTGATTCTGCTGGCGACAACATGGCCCTATGAGAACACGAAGTGGCCTTAAAAGGTGCATTTCGAGATTGAGACTAATGCGGACTCATCACATTTACGGAAGGCGAGTTCAATTTATCAAATGGTCGACCATGGGCGTAGGCCGAGAGAAGTCATCTTGAAAAATTTGCAAGAAGGGATTTTCCTTCATGAAATCATGAAAAGCGAGAGCATGATGCGTTGAAATGTTGAAGGAGAGTTGGATAATCAAAAGGAACCACCTTGTAGGCAAAAGTGCCGCGGGGTGGTGAAAGTGGTCTTGAGTTGATCAGATTCTTTGATGGAGATCTGATTGTAGCGGAAGAAACCATCCATAAAGGGTACATCTCATGTCCGGCCACTTCTTCGGGGCAGTGCGTGAAGGGAAGTGGAAAATGATCGCGCTTCCGTGGCTGATTGAGTTTCAGATAGTCTACGGGCGGATCTTACCATTGTGCTTAAGGGCAATGGCGATAGGGCTCACCCATTGAGAATGTTTGACCTCATAGATCAAACTGCGGCAAGGAGTTTGTCAATTTCGCCTTGGCGATCCGCGGTAATTAGGGTTGAGCACATGCTTGTCGTTGCTACTTGGTCGTGCATCGATTTGGTAGGAATGGTGAGTTCCCCAAGCTTTTGTTGATTCCCCGAAGATCTTTGTAACTCGGCGAAAATGTGTTTGAATTTTTTGAGCGGCGTGGCGGACCTGATACGATAAGGAGGCTGGGAAGGTTTGCGGCAATCTTGGGGACGGGTTGATTGTTGCCAACATCCACAATCTCGACTTGAGAGTGCGAATATGGGGTATGACTTCGATTATCTGGACAATGTGTGCGGGGAGGTTGGAGCATAACAGGATCGCGTGGCACTGCGTGGTGAAAAAAGAGGTTGCTTTCGGTGTCATCTAGCGGTGGTTGCTTCATGGCGTGTACATCAGCGGGGAGTTCTTTGGAAGTGTCGGCATCGAAAAGTGATCAGCGTTGGATTCGATTGCAAGGAGCGGTAGGGGTCAAGCAAAGGCAGCCCGGCTGGTCACGATCAAAGTCATTTCTCCCCAAGGATCGGCATATTGGGGGGTGGGATGGCCATGAAGGCGGGGGTAGCCTGAACTTGATAAATATTACGGCGTCTTGAGAATCGATTAATGCGAAGAGGGTTCCGCATTGTCAGCGGAAATGATCACTTTGTTTGCAAGTCCATGGTGGCATTGAGATGACCATCTGTGATGACTAAGCGGTCCGTGGCCCGATAATGGATACTCTTTGCTGGCGGAGAAAGGGTCTTCCACCGGCATTTCATAGTCACACGGATCTTCGCCCGACTTTCCAAACTCAAATTCCATGGGAAGCGGAGATCACCAATGTTGATGTGAAGAATAGGTGTGGCCTTGAGGTCTTGTGATATGGCCATTAGCCAATTTGATGTCATATGGGGACGCGAAAAAGAGTTGTGTGATGCCCATTTGTTTTGCGGAGTTTATCAGGTGATGAGATTATTTGCACTACCTCCATCGATTTGAACATGGTTGACTTGCTGATTTCCACCGTTGCATGGGCCAGGTGGGTGTAGAGGTAGCCACGGCCCCAACTAAAAGCAGTTGGGAGTGGTAGCTTGGTCCTTGAGGCGGGGCCGAGTTTTAAAATGGTAGCCAAGCTTAAAGGAATTTTGATCTTGGCAAGCTCCTCTTGGAGTTCAAGAGGTACATGAGAAAAAGGATCTCTTTGGTTCCAGTGCGGGAGTGCGTGGCGGGGGAAGCGGCAACTTCTTTGAGTAAGTCAACCTCGGCTGCAATATTGGGATATGTCGAGGCGTGGAGGTTGAGATGTTGAAGGTGTTTCTTGTCTTTGTTGAGCTCTAGTGGTGGCATGAACATTTGCCAATGTGCGACCTTGGCGGCTTGCATGAGATTCAAAATGCTTTGGCGAACTTTGGGCATGACATTTGGCATGAGCTTTTTCAAGTCAGTGCAAAGTGAACCTTTTCGTCCTCATGAGGAAGGGTGTCAGCTGCAAAGGCGGGGTTGCGTGTCCTTCGAATAATAGTCAAGGGCGTGATGCCTTGATGCGGCGTGAAACTAGACCAACCCAATTTGGCGGTATGCGGAGGATTAAGTGCACGAAAAATTTCCTCTTGGGCTTGTTGATCCGGTGAGGTTGATTTCTTTGGAGCTGGTTGATAAGCGTGATTCTTTTGGCTCTTGGGGGCTTCTTAAGAAGCTGGTGTGGGCCTTGTTTGCCATTAGCTAGCGAGTTGGTGGCCGTGGAAGCGGACCGATAATAGTCGATTGGTACCCGGGAAAGCATGTACGAAACTGTGGAAGTTGAGGACCGTGGTGGTGGTATGACCCCATTCTTGGCGGTGATAAGCTTGAGCTTTAGAAGGATCAAAAAGGAGGGCGTTGGTTGGATCCCGTGGTTGGTCACATTCTTTGATGATAGAAGTTGCGTGGGCTTTTGAAGAGGTGGGCTGGCGATAGTGCGTTTGGGGCTGAGGTGTGGTTTGTACTTGATAAACCATTTTGTTGCGGAGCGGTGTGGGATGAGTCGCGAGTGCACTCTTAGGTGGCATGATTGCACATGTTGCATCGCTTGCAATGGCGGGCCATTGGTGGAGTTGCACTCATTGGCCAAATGGCCTTGATATTTGCAAATATGGCACCATTTGGCTGGTGGCGTGGATTAAGCGTGTTGAGGCTGAAACGGCCGTTTTGTGGAACCATGGTGGAATGAGCGGGAGCTCTTGAAGAGCCGCGCCGGGGGAGAAACATTGGCGGAGTGATTGACAAGGTCGATAGCTTTGCTCAAAGTTTTTGGGCCTTGGTATTGATCATGAAGTCGAATAGCGGGGAGGAAGTCCTTGGAGAAACCAGACCAAAATGCGGCTGCGTGTAGGGTACTCCTTGAGCTTGCGGCGAGAATGTGAAGTCGATCCATAAAATCCAGGCGGGGACTTCAGGTGGGCTCTTGTTGAAGTTCATTGAGTTGCTTGAGATGAAGTTGATCATCATCAAGTGGTCCCGTAATGAGAGAAAGCGATCGCATTCCGGACCGATCTTGTTTCCAATGGCTTTTGTTGGACATGAGCCATTGATGAGGAGAAACTTTCCCTTGATGTGGTGGAAAAAGATGTGAAATTCAGTTGAGGTTCTTGGCGTGCCCATTTAGGACAGCTAGAGCCTCAAATTCTTCCATGTGGGCTGAGCACTTTGGTCTAGCGGTTTGCCTTTCGTGTTGCCAAAGGTGGGATAAGTCGGTTCGAGTGCGAAAGGTAGATGTGAAAGTCTTTGGGTTTGGGCGAGGAGCGAGGATAGTGAGGATATTGAGGTTGAGGTGGATTTGGCATTGTGCGGCGGACCACGATGAAGGGGTGGCTGCGGTTGGCGAAATGGCGGAACATTGGTTTTTAGATCTGTAAGGTTAATAAGCGAGGAAGAAGCGATGGGAAAGCGTAAAGGGAAAAGGATATTCGGGGAAGGCGGAAGCATAAAGGAGACATGTGGATAGCCATACCCCGAGGAGATGATGGTTCGCGAAGGAAGAAGCGTATGGCTGAAGAATGATGGATGTAAGGCATGTTGGGGTATGAAATCGGGTTGAGAAGGTTGAGGCGGATAAGGCTCACGATAGTGATAAGGGCGAGGTTGTGAAACAATGTTTTGCAGCTTAGGCTGAAGGGAAGCTGGAGACGAGGCTGAGCCGCGAGGGGGTGGGTGCTTGTGGTTGAGCCCTAGGCCAGAAGATAATCCCTCTATATAGCGAGATCCGCCATGTCGCGAAACCGGTTCCGGCGTGATGGCTCAAAGCGAGATGCGTCTGAGAAAAGGGATTCTTGGGCGTGAAAGTCCTGAGACGGTATAATTGTGAGCGAAATGGGGAAAAATCAGACCGGCCAGCCAGCAACAGTCACAGGAGTGCAGGTTCGGGGGCTCCGGGAAAACGACCCTCTGTGAGACCCGATGGATCGCAGAGGGAAGTCGAGGGACTATGTCCGCAGCGGGATTTCTTTGAAAGAGAAGAAAAAGAAAGAAAGAACAAATGAGAGAAAGATGATAAGCTTCCTTGATATCAATGATGAAAATACATGAGCTCATGCAATAGAGAAAGCGAAAGGAGACAAGACTCAAAACTCATCTAAAACTTATGAGCTAACTCTACTCATATATATAGTACAATGGCCTTGGGCCCAATATAGACACTCGGCCCGATCTCGGTGCCGACTCACGGAAGGAGGCCGATTCTGAGGAATGTTGGCGGTGCCTCTTGAAGTGCCTAGAATCACTTGGCCCGTATTTGGCCTTGGCGGTGGCGGGCCGTCACTTGTGCGGTGGCGCCTCTTGTTGACACCAAAGGCTTTGGCTAGCGTGGCTGCTTAGTCTTACGTGGAGGCTTGGATGTCGACCGTGGTTGGCCGAGGATCTTTGAGCTTGACACAGTGCGGCGTATGCATGAATAGTCACTGTGCCGGAGGCCGCAGGACTAACAATCATGCAAAGGAAGTCAAAAATCTTGGGAAAGCTGTTTCAACCTTGTCCCTTAACCAAGCAAATGCTCCTAATAGAGGAGAAGAAGATCCCAAAGTTCCATGGCATTTTCCCCATTCCATTAGAGAGGGTTCATATCTGCACTGCCGCGGCTTTGTGAGAATCATCGACAAGATGATATTTTGAAATTACTTGATTAGTGTGTGGAACATTCGGACAAAGAAGAGAGAGGAAGAATTCGTGTAGAGTTGAACATGTTCTCCGAAGCGAGTTTGCATGGTGGCAATGTAAGATTAGAGCTCGATGAAAGCGAGGCAGGAAGAACAAGTGTGCCTCGTAAGGTATCAATTGGAGGGGTGGCTTCGGCGGCTTCATAAAAGAATCATAGAGGCTCACGAGCGGAAAGCGGATGGGAGAAAAGGTCTATGAATTTGGAAAATTGCTGGTTGATGCGGGCGGGACCGCTGAGATGGCGTTCGTTCGGCATTGAGGGAAAAACATGGGATGCATTATGCGAATTGTTCCCAGCATACATTGAAGAATGGAAGAAGATCGAAATGTTAGGTGCAAGTGAATAACAAATTTATTAAAGCTTTCATAGGCATGGGGAGAGAGTGAAGTCAGCACTACTTGCACATCTTTTGGGCTCATGCACCTTGGTTTTTAGGAAGTATGGAAGCCTAGCGGTGTGGGTGCACAAGGCATGGAGAAGTCGCATAAACAAGCTAAAATAGCCTTTCATCGTAACACTCAAAGGGGTGGAAATGTGGGAACCAACCCTCTAAGGCAGGATGTGAGTGGTTTTATAGAAGGCGATGGCTAAATACGACAAGAAGATGGCTTTGGGAACAACCCAAATTAAGTAAACACCATTGGCATAATCTTTGAAGAAAGCGGAGAAAGTTGCGGCAAAATTCTAGGGCCCACTAGCATCGCGGTGGAGATCTAAGAGACAAAGAATCGATGTAAAGTATACTTGTAATGTGTAGCATGTTCCACGATCAGAAGTACTTGCCTCAACCTTGTTTACTGGCGAAACCCAGCGTCGTGTGATCTTATTTGTATCATCTGGTGGCGAGCGATTAAGTTAAGCTATTGCTTGCATTTATGTGGCCCGGCGTCGTGTGAAGCTTTACAAGATAATAATAAAAAAGGGTTACTTTTGATTAAAGTTGTGAAAGATGTTACATTGAAAAACAAAATACAGCGACTCATTGTTGCTCGGTCGAGCTCTTCTTCATTATCTTCATCATCATCATCAGCTCGAGTCCGTCTTCGTCTTCATCTCTTCCCCTCAAGCGAGCAATCACCCTATCAAGCGTTCCTCCAATCGTCCACCATCTCTTTGTACATGTCCGGCTCTGTCCCAATAGCACAGCGTGTTCTTACGCTGAATTAGCATCCTCGTTGCGTCATAACCACCTCGGTGCGGTTGTTGGGGCATGTCATCTGTAATCGACCTTCTATTCAACCGCTTTGTTTGCCTCTCTCGGCTCTGTGAAGCATGAGAAGGTTGAATTCATTCTCTTCTTCTTTTGAAGGTGCTTGGCGTTTTCCTTTAGAAGATCATCTTGCTCCTTCAACCTCTTCATTAGAACACCCAACACTATGTCGGAAGGGTTCTATCCTCTTCGCGTTTTCCATTATCGGCGGTTGAGGATGTGGAGGCCATAGATGACAAATGGGAGGGGCGTTAAGATTATAGAAGTGAGGAGCAAAGACTCTAACGGCCGGAAGGAGCACAATGCAAGGACCTCAATTTATACATATTAAGCGGCTTGAACATATTAAACCACACTAGAATTGGCGTAAACGCGTGTCGGCCGGATTACATCGGTTGTCGCTAGAACACATTAATGTCCATTTGGAACACATTAATAACTATTCTAACTTCTTGCGTATATCACACCACCTTGAAATCTGCACCGAGCTTTAAAACCCTATGAAGGGTTTAAGCCGTGTGATCTGTCTTGTCATTCTCTCTACCACGGATATTGAAAATTAAAATAGGAAGCGTAATATTCGGCACATTTGTCAAAACTTTTTTCCCATTTGAGAAATAAAACCAATTACAAACATTAAAAAAACGGGCCCCTCTAGGAGGGAGCCCGATGCCCTGCCTAATCGTAGAAGACAAGCTCTTCACGGAGGCGGTGATAATTTTTACGCTCCTCAACATGATTGCTGCCCTTATGCACCCGTTCTCATATTCGCCTTATCTTCCCGGCTCTTCGAGTTGGGCTCGAGGCGACCTCTCAGCCGATTGCGGCCCCTAAGCCTCTCTTGGAGGTTATATCTGCGTGGCAGCGCGCAATTGGCGGTCTAAAGACCGGCCCGTATGATTGTCAGCGCTAAAAAATCACCTCCCTATAGAGAAGTGACCTTGTCCCTGCCGCCCAACCCTTGGCCCGGCGTCTTCATCATTCTTTTCTTTTAGAAAGCGGATCCGTTCCTAAAGCCCGCGAATGTTTGAATTTCCTTGACCAAAACTGAGACAAGATCTCGGGCGGGGATGGAAGCTGGGGGCTGGAGGCCATTGAAAGTGATGGGAGAAACGGGAGGAGATGATGGGCCCGGATGTGGTAGAAACGAGGGAGATGGCGGATAGGAAGAAGACAAAGGCCTCGGCGTTTTTATATAGAAACTAGAATACGTTGGAATCTACGGTTGCGATACGGGCGATAAAGTTGTGTAATAATCCTACCCGGTGACGAAATTATAGCATGCAATTAGGCGCGGTAGCCTATGTTGCATCATGGGATCCGTCATATCCGCCCGTCTTGTGTATGCGTAGGTACAAAAAGACTATTATTGTGGCGGCGCATGCCCGTCCTTGGCATGGCGTTGTCATCCACATGCCACGTATGTGAATAGGCGTTGTCATCCACATGCAAATTACGCATTTACACGCAGAGTTATCACATAATCTAGCTAGATATTTGTGTTACATATACTTTTCCATTAATAAATTATGAATTTATACATGGCGAATTATGCGTTGTGGAGATCATCGGCCCGTGAAATCCATTGATTGCTACCCTAATTACAAGCAATGGCATTTGGCGTCGTGTATCTTTAATAAAACAAAACAAGAGAAACATATAGAAGCAAGCGAAGCGAGCAAATTTTTTCTTTGAAACAAAAAATATATATGCAGTGGCTGGGATCTTCATGATCACGTGGCATTTGGCAAATAAAATTGCGTTCTCATCCTCGCGGCCTTCGAAGCTTCTTCTCCATATCTTCTAGCGCCCTTGAGAAATATTGTGTCTGATTAAAGCGCGCGAACCTCACGGCTATTGGCCTCGATTTTGGTTAATGTTGCTTGCGAGCTCAAGGTCGCTCATCGCATTAGCCCCTGTTTAATTCTAACGTCCGCAGCCTCCATCTTCGTGACAGGCGAAATTTGTTTTAAATTCGTGAACCTCCTTGAATCTCTTCATCACCCGCAGCCAGGGTGATGTCCAGCGAAGCGACTCTAGCGGTGTTGATGCTTGCTGGAGGAGGATGAAGATGCCATCGGAGAAGCGGAAGGCGCCGGAAAGAAGCGGAAGCGGAAAGCGGAAGCGATGGCGAAGCGGAAAAGCGGAGGAGAAAGATAAGGATGGCGGAAAGCAAAGTCGGAGGCGTCGAAAAATTTATAACGAGGGATTCAAAAGTAGCTTGAGTCCTGCGGAAAGGATCTGCGTCGGTCGAGGAAAATGACCGTTACTTCTGGCGTGAGGAGGAAAAGGACCGTTACTTCTTCTAGCGTCTTTTTCTTCCAGGGAGAAACCGTGTGATAATTTTATTGATAATTTCGATTGACCTGAATCCTATACATAAGTAATTTCTTGATACATAACTAAAGATGAGCTTCTCATTGAAGCAAAATAGAGCGGCATGGAGATCACACATGGCCAGCGAAATCCATTGATTGCTACCTAATTGCAAACAAAGGCATTTGGCGTCGTGTGATAATGTAATAAAAGCAGAGAACATACATTGGAACAAAGGATAGATAGAAGCAAAAATAGAAAATTTTTCTTTGAAGCAAAAATATAGATAGATACAGCGGCTAGGGATCTTCATGATCCTCTGGCTGATTTTCATCAATCTATTTGGCCCGTGAAATTTCTAGCGTTCTCATCCTCCGCATTTCGGAGCTTCTTCTCCATATCTTCTAAGGCACGAAATCATGTGGCGGTTTCAAGCTACCACCGACCTGCGACTCGTCGCCTCTTGGTACATGGCGAATGTTTCCCGAGAGCTCAGCGTCTCGCTTCGTCGCGCCGGCTCCCCTCGTGAAGGCTAATCATCCACCACCTCATTGTTCGGCGGCGAGGCGGTTGTTTTCATCATGGATCTCCCTTGAATCTCTTCATCACCTGCTTTGCAAAGGGTGATGTCCACGAGCGACTTCACGCGGGGAGTGCTATCTTGGCGTGGTAAGCTTGCTAGAGGAAGATGATGATGCCATGGGCGAGAAAGGTGGAAGGCGGTAGAAAATGGCGGAAGAAGCGTCCCGGAGGTCGGCGTGGACATCGGTCTTCTATTTATAACATGAGTCACCGCGAGTTGCTTCAGCGTCGTGTGAGGAATAAATAAATTAATTGTTTTTTCAATAATATTTCATTTCTTGAGATAGATATCACCTGACACGAAAACCTAGATATTGAGAAAATCGGTGATGTATTTCGGCGTGATGTGAATAAATACAAATAAAATAATTTTTATTAGGAATTCCGGAAGGACAATCGTACATAAATAATTTTACCGATCTGAGTTGGAAAACATATAACTTCCAATTTTTTTCGAGCTTAAAATTAGTCAATTTCATGCTCTTTCAATCCCCTAGCCCGATCCAACAAGGCAATGACTTCCATGTTATCGACCCGGCACCAACCTTGGGTGAGTCAAGCCCGGCACTAAAATTTAACATATTGGTGCGAGGCCAGAAGCGGTGCGTCAAAATATTATGCAACCAACATCCAGCGAATTGCTATCACCCTTTAGGTGTTTGATGCCAATTGGGAATGGTTCCCGAACATGCATAATGCATGGATGTAATAGACAAACTACGCACCTTTTGGACTGAAAGTTACGCTGAAGGCGATTATCTCCCCATTTAGCAGAATCTTGAGATATATATTAACAATGTAGAGTCCTTCAATCTTTCACATCCCCAGCGTGCATGTCGACCCAAGAAAAATCATCTACTTCCCACAAATAAGAACCCTCAAGCTTATCTTCTTCATTTTATCCTCATCTGGGGGGCTTATCTTTTAGCGATTGGTGAAGGGCCTGCCAAACACTGTACATCACGATTGGCTGACTTTGCGAACTTATTTGGAATTCTTCTTCCATTGTTGGGTCGCCTCATCTTGAGCAAATCGAGACTCCGGCCTCTCATAGGCTTCTTTAAGCTTTATATGGCATTGCCGGTTATAATAGACACTTCAAACATCTGCTGTCCCAAATCCTCTTCAAAATCTAAGGCTAAAGTTTTACCCGATTAGACCAGCCGTCTTGCGATATGGCGTCTGGAGTCTTCCCTAGCACACACAACAAAGGCGGGTTCCACGGTATATCGCAGCAATAGGTATTGTTTGCCTTCCATCATAACAAATTGGTTATGTCGGGACCAACTTCTTTTTCATCCTCATCCCCATCCTCATCACCTTCATCCTCATCCCTCATAATCATCTCCCTCCTCTACGGTTCGCAAGGCGGTCGTGTCGAGCTAAACTCTACATTTCTTGCTCTTCTTCTTGCCAGATCTATCTCCATTTTCGTCATGAAAGTCGGCATCATCACACATAAGCCATTGCCAATAAAGATTTCATTGTTTCGGTGTATCTTGATTTGAGCAGCGAATGCAATAACTATAACAAATACAAGCGGCAAAGAAATAAGATACCTTCTTGGCTGGGGCTGGCAACCGGGAGGGGGAGCGAAACATCTTACGCTGTTTTACCAAATGGGAGAAACGCCGCCTCCTCTAAACTGGTTTTTGCTTGGAATCACGAAACGGGGAACATAACCGAGGGCGTCTTGTTGAGACCAAGCGTCGGTGAAAAGCTAAGGCAATAGCGATAACGCATCAAAGCTGCCGCGATTTGCCATGATGTCCAACTCCCACAATAGAAACGGATAAATGTGATCGGTATAACTTCCTCGTTGTCATGAGGATGCATACCATTCGAACTTCAACTACGTGAAATCCATGGCGAAGCAAGCGGCGAAAACAAAGGAAAGATGTTTAGGGCGGTGAAGTGTCACTTTTGAACTCAAGTAGCGTTGTCGAATTATGAAAGGGAACCACGACCGTTGTGGGGAGATTTGTCATTTTATTTTAGGGTTAGGGTTAGGACAGGTTGGATCACCGGCCGAAGACTACTATGTGCAAAAAAGAACAATGCTATTTGGCAGCGTCGTGTGATCCTCAATTATAACATTAAAAAAAAAAAATACAAAGTGCGAGAAGCTAGGCTTCTAGAAAAGAAATGGACTAAAGAGATTAAACATAAAGCCATTACATTAAGAAATATTATACATATGAAAAAAAACACAAAGGCACTTCCATGACCTTTTTTTAGGAAGTCTTTCTTCTTGTTGTATTCAGCCATAAAATTTTGACCATGGTACTTTCGGGATCCCTTATCGCGTAAGGCAGTAGCGTAATCGCTTGGGCATGACAATCACCCGGCTTGGCATGTATTGCTGCAAGCTCTGAGTCCTCGAAACGAGACCGACCTGGCTGCTTGAAGCCATTTGAAGAGCATTTGAAGGTTAGCAGATTACATGCTTGGTATGATGTGTCGCACCACCTCTTGCGAATCTCTCTCTCTGAGCACAGCAAATGGAACCGGAATGACCATCTCGGTGCTCTTACGATACTTCTTAATCTCGCTGACTCACCCCAATGCCGGGCTTAGTCTTAAAACCCCAGGCCACTACCCTCACCCACCCGGCATTTGGAGCACGTTGATGTCGGTGAGCTCTTGGTAGCCTCCTCACCCGGCATCTGCCCGGTTCCTCGTAGACTCTTCGGTAGTCTCCTCCACGATGCAGTGCCGCCTTCCCCTTTACGGCGTTGGGCCTCCCTCCTTTGATTTGAAGGTCACGGCACCTCCACGGGGAGGAGCAGGCGAGGGAGAAAACAGAAGGCGGCTGCCCAATAATTAATCGGCGTCATATTCTGCTTTCGCCCGGTCTCTCACATTTTCATCCTACGATA
>JAJEKV010000765.1:0-93981 GCA_021234155.1 Isoetes taiwanensis
TTTGCTATATGAATTATTCATAGTCAGTAGGAATCCAAGTGTGTGGTAAATTAAAAACTTGAAAGACTACAAAGAAAGGAAATACCTGGTATAATATCTTGGCATATGCAAGTCGCGTCAATGGATACCATGCTTCAGTTGCACTGCCACTCGAGGTAGAAATACTCTCCTTGGACCTCAAGGACTTTAAAAATTCAGCACCTAGGCGTTCAGCATACTTCTATGGATTTGAATTTGCAACTCGATGCACGCTGAACAATGTGTCTTTCAGCGTAGTACGAACTACACCCACTTCATTCAACCTATAGAACTACGAAATTAGTATGGAAAAAAACACTACACGAATTAGCAAAAGTATATTAAACGAAAAACTTACTCATTTATTCGATTCAAGGCAGCTAGAAGAGGTGTTTCTTGAGAGTGATGTATGTCAATGAAAGTTGCATGAACAGAAACATGCTTGTCTGCATTCCACTGATAGTGACACTTAATCTCTTGCATCTAAGCAGCTGCTCTATGATTGCCATCCCAACACAGAAACATTTTACCTGCTAGATCTTTCCAATCTTCAGACTGTAGAATGCTTTCCTCAAAGGCATCACTTACTTGTCTCCAGATTGGATCCCAACTTGCTAGAATCCCATCATCCACTGGTATGCTTTCCTGACGTGGAGTTAGTATTGATAGAATGAAAGACCCTTTTTCTATAATGTATCCATCCTTTCTAACAGTTTCTTTCATGTTGGATGTATTTGATGCAACAGTTCTAACTGCCTCATGCTTCAATATCCTACACAAAGGTATAAGAGGTGGTGGAGTAGCCCTGATAATTCTTACCTGTTGCAATAAATCAGACACAATTTCAGCAGTAAATGCAGCATCAACTACATCTAGGGTCTGATCATCAAGTGCATCTACTTGCTTTTTCTTGTCCTTGTTTTTTTTTAGAAATCTGTGAAATTGGTAGAGGAGTCTGTGTTTCCGCAGACGCCTCTAATGCGCTAGGATCAACATCAGATTTGTCAGTCATGCTTGTCTCTTGTGTCTCTTCTACATTTCTCTCGATACTGACTTCCATCTCAGACATCTTTTCTGACAACTCACAAGGTAATTTTTTTAATCTCTTTCTTCTTTTTGGTGGTGTTCAAACTGCTTGCTTATAATTTGGATCAGTATGGGTTGACACCATACCAAGATGTTGACATCCACAAATATAGCAGCATCTGGAGTGACTGTTGAGAAGAGAAAACAATATCAGTTAAATAAGCACAAAATTGAAAAATAACAAGTATATCCATAATCTTTCTTATTTTTATAACAAATAGTTTTAGGCCGGATTTCCACTAGCGGCAGTTTTGAAAATGACGTGGTCTGGTAGCTTCCAGGCGGTAATAACGAAAAACTCGGAGTTGCCGGCATTTTCTACTTTGAAGCCTTCCATTAACGGCAATAGCGGAAAGACTTTTAGCTATTTTTAGGTAAAGTTCTTCCTATTGCCTTTGAATTTTTATTCTACCGGGCAATATTGCCCGGTAGAATGAAAATTCAATGGCAATAATAAAAACAATGCCACCTATGCAATTACCACAGCTAATGGAAAGATGCAAGAACGGCAGAATGTGATGTGGAAATTTGTTGTTGGCTACTATTTTTAAGGAATACTTCCACTGCCGGTAGTGGAAATCCGGCCTTATAATCTTTCTTTCTAATCCTATTTTTAAGCATATTTAGGGGCTATGGCGCCAAAATTACAGCCCCAAAAATAAAGCATTTAAAACAAAGGTGTTGCGCCGCGAAGGGTTGCCCCTCGGTGGCCACGAGAATGTGTTTGCATATTCTTTGTTTTGTAGTTTCGTGTTGATTGACGTGGGCAATTGTTGCGGATTGGTTGTTGGTGGTTGTTTTTGGTTGCCCAAAGGGGTAAACCCTTGTTTGATGGTTGGTTGGGAATATTATTTGGCAGGTCATATTGAAGAATATCTTTTAGATTCTTGCATCATTTAGTGCACATAATATTTCTGAACTTTTATTTTTCTTTTTTGTTGTTTTTTCCTTTAGTGTATTCTTTGCTTCTGAGATATACAGTTTTTTCCTACATGTTTGCCAAATGTTAACCATCTTCAAATGTTTAGAATTCAGACAACTGAAATAAGGGAACATCCACCTTTTTGGTCCCCCTTTCTCCTTATAGATTATTTTTTGCAATGCCAATGTTGATGTTAAATGGGAAACATCACCTCGTTATTTAAAGTGGTTGTTTTGTGTGTAGTGTCTCTCCCCTTTTTAGCGACATTTCTAGCCCTTATTTTATATTTAGGCAGCACCACCATGCCGGGGAGTCCCCCGAAGATAAATCCCTTTGTGGAGAAGACCTCCGCGTGAAGAGGTACACGAGGTACCTTGTTGTCGATGTAAAAAAGAGGTAACAAGCGTCTAGGGGGTCCATGCTTTTTTGGATGTGGCACCTATTTCAGTACTTCTAGGGGAGAGGGCTTCACAATTGTGACCTCTTCCCAAGTTCACACTTTTTGTTAATGGGCCATTTATTGCCATGAGTTTCCATATTTTGAGTTCTAGATTACTTTGGCTTTTCAATTGGTAGCCATTAATCCTTCCATTTTCAAAGTGGGAAGCATTTCAATAAGCTTTAGTGGAAATTTAAAACTGTACTTCCTACTCTTTATTGTTATTCCCTTAGGTATGCCCATGTTGGCTGAGATGGCGACACGGATTCTAGGACCTTAGCAATAAAATGTGGAACCTTAGCAATAGTGCCCAAAGTATTTGAGATGGTTTTAGAAATCCTGGCACTTTGTGCTTGCTTTGTCATTGTGGTTGTATAATTTCATTAGCATTGTCATCATTTATTGTCCCGAGTGCTTGTTTAGAGATAGACATTCGTCTATGGTCAAGTTGTAATCGATGTGCAATATGAAAGCTTGGTAGATGGTGATGCCATCTGAGGTGCTTGCAAGGTCTTGTATTCCTTGTTTTTTTTGTTATATTGTCATAGTTGGCCTCGACATTCTTTTTCCTTAGGATGTGCTTGACAAATCCTGTAAAAAATAATGTCAATTGATACGTGTACTCAATGAGGTTAATGCTAGTAAATCTTTTTTTTCCTATTTAGTTTAAGCTGGTTCTTCGTTGTTTTCTTGCTTGAAAGCGTTCGTTTGCTCTGTTGCTTGTTGTGCGAAGCTTCAGAGTTCTATTCTTACTTTTTAGTCATTACCTAAGCGACCCATGCAAAGTACATTTGTTATTTGGTGCGAAGTACATTTGCTTGTAATGACCCGGATAGTCAAACTTTTTTTGCGAACTCTTATTCTTGCAAAAGGCTTGATTTAGTCATTTGAAAATGTAAAGATTGGTTTACATTTCAAATGCTTTCAACATGTTGGAAAATCATAGAAATGACACTACAAAGATCTAAAATTTTGGGCACCATATATAATGCGATAATTGACGACTTAAAGGAAGTGTTGATTTATAAACACTATGAAGAATATCTTGATTATTTCATATATAATAATGACAGAACTTCTACCAAAACCTTTGCACCTTGAGGCATTTTACCGGTAGTACCCTTGTTTTCATTGACTACTATCCTTTCTTTGCTATCACGACAAGACCGACAAAAGCGCCCTACCTAGCATTTATGTCGTCCAAACTTCCTATAGGCGGCTCAGTAATAATCATATATCTTGGCTTGAGGGAACAAAATTTATTTAGCATGATTTGGAACTAGAGGACATGTATGTGGCAGACATGTGGATTCTTCAAAGGTAATTTTGTTGACTTTTCCATGGATGGTTCCCTTAGCCAACTAGATATTCATTATTGACATGCCTTATGGATTGTTTTAAAGGCAGCTCCATATCTCCATGTCGGGTTACCCATGGCACCAAGTAAATGCTTTGGCATCTTTGCAACTTAGGAATGGTGGAAAGGGAAGAACACTTGCTCTTCATTTGTCTGTTATGAAATAAGGGGAATGCTTTCTTTGTCTTTTCGGGACCCAATCATGTTTTCGGCATTTGATGAGCTTCTAGGACCGGATATCTCTTGCTTTATAGGCATATGAAGTCATTTAGCTTTCGAGAAAATGCTTCATCAAGTAGAGAATTAACTTGGGTGGCACTGGAACAATGCTATTGAATTGAGCAAGAAAATACTTGTTTACTTTCAAGTAGGACCTTGAAAATGTATTTAAATCTTGAACTTACCTTCATTTTCAACAATTGATCGAAATAGGCGGGTTCTTGGCGAACAAGCTCTAGGATCTGCTTTCGGAAAAAACATGTGAATGAGAGCATGTACATATACATATGCTTGCCCTTTAACATGAAGATGCTCAAAAGGAGAGAAAGACGTGTCTCTAAGGTGGCATCACCTCCGCTTACACATACTTTCTACTGTTATCATGTCCTCTGCTTTCGGTTTGAAAGCGTAGCCCAAACAAGGACTACATTTCATAAACCCCAATGGAGAGAATCTTTGTCGAGGAAGAAGTGTTGAATTATAAAGACTATGAATAATATCATGATTATTTCATATAATAATGATGAGAAATTTCTTAGAAACCTTTGCACCCTTGAGGCAGTATAGCTCCTTTCTATCGAGGATTTGTGTAGAAGGAATAATTTGTTCAAAATTGTGCATTTTGGGTGGCGTGATCAAAGGAGCAATGCCATGTGATCTTACCATGCTAAGTTTTACAAAACGGGTCATATTAGCAATATTAGCATGTGGGGATGTTATTTGAAGTTATAAACCTTGTAGGGGTTATATTATTTGAATGGTTGAAGAAAGAGATGTTATTAAAATAAAACCAAGGGTGGAGATTTATTAGAATCTAAGGGCTAAAAACAAAAGCCCTAATTGAATTGAAAAGGCATGAAGGCGAAAAAGGGGTTCACGGTTCTGAAGGCGGAAGGAAGGGAGGGCGGATCGAGGGGCATCGGGGCCGACCATATGAAGATCGGATTGAGAGATCAGGCCGACTTGAGATTCGAGAAGCGGATCGAGAAAGCGAATTGAAAAGGCAGCGAGTTGGTGAGCGGATCATAGCAGATTTAGGGCAGTCCGACCAGTGCGGAACCATGGAGAGTCGCCAGCCGATCTGATAATTTTGTGGCTGTTCGGTTGTGGCTATTACGAGATAAGTCTATCCATTATTCTGTTATGCAAATCTGAACTATGAATATGATCTTTGCTCATTACTAGTGTTTGTGTTCATATCTTATTCCTGAGATAAATACTGTAGAACATTCTATATTCAAGTCTAATACGATGAACAGATCCTTATATTATGTGTTCTTGGTTATTCACACCATATCTAAGTATTAAACCATTCTGCTTTGCAAAGGCTGCATCAAATTTATTTGTGAAATAACACCGGCGGATATTTGGTTTATTCATATTGAATATACTTGAGATAACTCTGTTTGTTCTCAGATTATTCGTTATGAATAGCATACTCGAATACTTAATTATTAGTCTTTGCATTCCATTACCATGTTAATTGTTGTCTTTGGTTTTGAAAATGTTTATTTGCCCTTTGCCTAAGAGGTTAGAAAAAGCGATGTTATTCCGTTGTGAATGCTCTTTGCATATGTGTATTGATTGACATAGTGTATATCTTATTACCTGGTTTGAAGCGGTTCAATCCCGCCACTAAATAACTGGTAATTTTGCTACTCTGAACATAATGACGAATGCATGCAGTGAAGCTAGTGCACGAATATCTTAAGATGTTCCTGGGTATTACCAATTAGATATTTTATATTGCCTTAACCTGGGTAGGATTTCAATGTCTGTCATCTGCACACGAAAACCCTTTACATGTTTGGTGGCTTCGCCCGGACTGGGCTTATGAAAGCGGGATTAACCCGATGCATAAATCTTGCATCCTAGAACTGTGAGGAAGAAAATCTTATTTCTAGAACAGTGCTATTTCCTATCTGCTGCAAATCTTAATAGAAATGACAAAATTAGGGAGAGGTGAGAGCAACACTAGGTAGGGGAAGGGGATAGAGCGCCAGACTAGACAGAAGAGCGAGAGAGCCACTGTCGTAGCTAGGACTTGCCACCCATAGTATACCTATGATGTATGTATCCCTCGCTAACTAAAGAACAAAGAGAGCATCAAGCTCAATTGAGACGGGAAAGATCTGTAAGAAGGGAGATATACGTAAGTTGAAAGAGGAGGAAGATTTTCACTTAAGGAATTTGTTTCATAGGCAAAGCCAAATCTTACAAAATATGACAACCTATACCCAGCAAAATCTGTGGCGTATGCGCTATATAGTACCTTTTGGGGGTCGGGGTTGGTGAGGATCGGATGCACATATAAGTCATTTCTTAAGCGTGGCGAGGCAAACCAAGAAAACACAAATCTGAGAGAGACTAAGGTGGTTCCCAGCCACACTGACTTTAGGAGCTTCTGAATGGTATCGTCATTCGTTGAAGAGCACAACTTATACAACTTGGAAGGAGTTGGAAGATGCCTTTTAGAAAATTTTAGGCCGCGGAGGTTTTGTAGATAGGCTAGATGATGAAGCGCAAGATTTTACTATGTGGCCGGAGGAGTCCGTACAAAGCTATGTGAATAGATTTCGTAGACTTCTAGGTAAAAAGCCTAAACTTCGATGTAGAGTACCGATTAATGATGGTTTATAAAAGGGCTGCCTAAGCACATGGGTTTTTTTGTGAAATTGCAATCACCTACTACCTTAGAAGCGGCCATTAAAATTGCATCTCAATTGGAATTGGCAGGAATGAACTCCTCTATGCCAGGTATTCCTAGCTTATATGCCCCAGTAGTCCAAAGTGTTAAATCTAAGGTGCCGGATATAGATATTCATTATGTATCTCCAAAATTAATTGATTATAGTAGGATGCCATATGGTACAACTCCTGGAGGATTGTCACAATCACAAATATCTCAAAATCAAGTTTCTGCCTTGGATATTCAGGCAACTATTAAGAAAGCCATCGATGAAGCTTTGAAAACTAAGCATGTTATGCAACCTTCTCAAGATGGAACAACTAGCAAGTCACAACCTAGACCTAGAAAGAATGTATGGTGTGTCCAATGCCAAGGTTATGGCCATTTTTCGAATGAATGTCCCTTCACTAATCCTAGGAAATGGTGTAATCATTGTAGAAGAAGTAATCATACAGATGATGAATGTTATTTCCAGCAACGAGGTAATGGGCCTAGAACTAATGTAAGACCAGTCATGCAGTCTTCTAGTGTCCCTAGTTATTATATCCAAACAAGTGCAAACGATAGTCCACAATTAATACCAGTTTATGCTGCTGACCCTTCTATGCAAGGTAGAAAGGATACAAACAATAGATCTTCAAGGCCATCACCAAGACCAACAAGGCCTCAACGGCAAGTGACATGTTATAGGTGCCACGAAATTGGCCACATAGCTCCTAATTGTCCCAATCCACGAAAAGAAGTAGGTTTTGAACCTGTGTGTGGCATTTGTCATACTCAAGGTTTACACTCACAAGATAGATGTCCTCATGCATTGCCACAACGATCTATGGATAAAGGGTCTAGGGGGAAAGAAAAAATGGTTGACTCTAACATTTATCAGATGCAATTGAATCCTAATAATCAGAGAAGGAGTAGACGTGTGAGATTTGAAAAGCCCGAATTCTTAGGATTGGGTGACACCCAAAACACACCCCAAGAGACTTTGCATGACACACCCACATTTGAAGAATAGAATAGAATAGAATAGTTTTTTTAACGTCCACGAAGACCAATAGGTCATGGGACCCATACAATGGGCTAGTACAATCATTACTACTAGGATTAAAAAACCCCTGCCTCGAAAGGTTTTCAAGGGAAAAACCTTTGCAGTAATGATGATACTAGACAAGCTTAGATAATGACTACTGAGGGCTCAGTAATTGCAGACGTTTATCTAGAACCTCAAGTATGTATAATGCCAAGTCATGCACAGATGGTGCGCTGAGAAGTTGTGGAAGCGTGGAATGGAATGCTAAGGTCGAAAACTTAAAGGTATTATGGAAGCAGAAAACCCATCTTCTCTAAACGAGAAAGAGTCTGGCGAGCAACCTAGGAAACCAGGAAGGAATAAAAGGAAATACAAGAAAATTCTAAAACTTTCCAAGGACATGCCTACTTATGATATATTGGCTGATTTAGGTAATATCAGACCTACTATCACTTTTACCCAATTATTGTCATTATCCCCTTCCTGTAGAAAGGAAGTGGCTACGGCTCTACGATTGCAAAAGGACGTATCCGTTAATTCTATATGGCCCTCTTTGTTTGATATGAAATCTCCATCTGTGCATGTTGTTATAGGGGATTTAGGGCTAGATTCTGCTGTGATTGACGGCGGATCTGGAGTTAACATTATGCCAGAAGAAACTCTTCGAAGATTAGACTTACCTGCACCTTCTCCTGTCTATTTTAGAGTAAGGATGGCTGATCAGAGACGAGTAAAACCTTTAGGCATGATTACCGGTGTAAAAACCATGATTGCAAATCTTATATTCCATGTGGATTATGTAGTTCTGAAAGCTACCACCACGGTATGTTCTTATCCATTATTATTAGGCCGACCATGGTTGTTGCAGGCCAGAGCAATACACGATTGGCATAGAGGGATTTTAGTTATTGGTGATGGAAATAATAGGGTGGAAATTAGAGTGAGTGAAATGCCAAAAGCTGTTGCACAATTTGAAGTAGAATCTGATTCCAGTGACGATGATAGTGATAGTAGTGATGACGATTATAATGCAGATAGTGCATATGCGAATGTAGCATCATCTAGTGAGCCACAAGAAGATATGACCTTGAAAGAAGAAGGTGTGTACGGAGTTAATGATGACGCGGTTGTAGATCTGGAGGATACAATTCTAAATTTCATGGGTGTTATAGATGTTAACCAAGTTGAAGTGGAGAAAGAATGTGAGGAAGAAGAAGAAGAAGAAGAAGAAGATATTAAACGAGATAAATATCCTGATTATTTCACGAAGTGCACAATTCAAGAGATCAAGGTGGAAAAGAAGCCTGCGCATGAAATTAGTCAATATGAAACCTTCTCACAACCTCCCAAGGTGCAAGAAATTAACCTCGGGAAAGGAGGAGAAGTAAAGACAATAAAGTTAGGGGCTAATATCACTGGGGATTTGTATGACAATTGTGTCGCCTTATTTTCAAAATATCAGGACATTTTTGCGTGGTCATATGATGATTTGAAGGGCATTAACCCGTCCTTATGTATGCATAAGATTGAGCTTCATGCTAATGCTAAACCCGTAGTGCAAAAACCTTATAGACTTAATCCTAAATTTGCCAAAGCAGTTAAGGAGGAGATTGATAAGCTGCTTAAGGTTGGCTTTATCTACCCTGTAGATTATAGTGAATGGGTATCACCTATCGTGTGTGTATATAAGAAAAATTTGAAAATACGTGTATGTGTTGATTATCGGAAGTTGAACGATGCCACTCGAAAAGACCATTTTCCTATTCCCTTCACAGACGAAGTGTTAGATGCTGTAGCGGGTCAAGAGGTTTATTCATTTATGGATGGATTCTCGGGATATAACCAAGTATTGATTAGACCAGAAGATAGGGAGAAGACAACATTTGTAACTATTTGGGGAACTTACGCTTATCGAGTGATGCCCTTTGGTTTATGTAACGCCCCAGCCACATTCCAGCGGGTTATCACTCAAGCCTTCAAGGAGTTTGTGCAAGACTTTATGAAGGTATTCTTAGATGACTTTGCTGTGTTTGGATCCTTGAGTTATCATTTGAGTAAATTGGAGTTATGCTTTCAGCATTGTAGGGAATATGGAATCTCCTTGAACCCAGAAAAATGTACTTTTGTGGTTACACATGGTGTTTTGCTAGGTTTTGTTGTATCGATACATGGACTTACGATTGACCCACACAAAACTTCTAAAATCCTTGATTTGCAGCCTCCAACGAGTGTTAAAGAGTTGCAAGCTTTTCTAGGGCACGTAGGATATCATAGGCGCTTTATTGATCATTATGCACAACGAGCTTTGCCACTTACTAAGTTATTGCGAAAATCGAAGGAATATGATTGGAATGATGCATGTCAAAAAGCATTTGAAGAACTAAAATTAGCCCTAGTTAAATCACCTATTTTAAAGTCTCCAGATTGGTCTAAAGAATTCCATGTGTTGATTGATGCATCAAACTATGCTATAGGCAGTATTTTGTGTCAAGCTGATGAAAAGAATATCGATCATCCCATATTCTATGCAAGTAGGCAATTAAGTAAACCTGAGCAGAACTACTCTACTACTGAACGTGAGGCACTTGGCATGATTTTTTCGATCCAAAAATTTAGGCATTATCTCCTTGCTAATGAATTTGCATTTGTTGTTGACCACCAACCTTTGAAGTATTTGATCAACAAGCCTTGCTGCACGGGAAGGATTGCTCGTTGGTTGTTGTTATTGCAGGAATTCAAGTTTCGAATTGTTGTACGAGCTGGGAAGATACATTCAGCAGCTGATCATTTGTCAAGGATTTCAGGACCAAAAGAAGATAGAGATATTTCCGATTGTTTGCCGGATGAAGTACTTTTTTCTATAGAGGCTGTACCCGAATGGTATGAATCTATTGCATCTTATTTATCTACAGGGAAATTTCCAGATGGTATGAGTGATGTTGGTAAAAGACGCTTAATAATTCAATCAAAGCCATATACACTTGTTGCGGGTCAATTATATAAATTAGGTCATGATGATGTGTTGAGACGATGCATAATGCCACATGAAATTAGAACTGTGTTGCAATCATGTCATGATGGACCTAGTGGTGGGCATTTCTCTATAGATACTACTATTAAGAAAATTCTTCAAGCTGGATTATGGTGGCCTAAATTGCATGCTGATGTTAGGGAATATGTTAGACATTGTGATGTATGTCAAAGGGTGGGGAAGCCTTCTAACAGAGACGTTATGCCCTTACATCCAATAATGCCCATCTTGCCTTTTGAAAAATGGGGAATTGATTTTGTAGGACCAATCAAGCCATCTGCTATGCATACTGGTAATAAATATATTTTGGTTTGTACTGACTATGTTACCAAGTGGGTGGAAGCACGTGCGTTTAGGGAAGACACGGCCAATAATGTGGCTATATTCTTGTACGAAAATATCATAACACGTTTTGGCTGCCCTTTGGAATTGGTCAGCGATAGAGGTAAGCATTTCCTTAATGATACTATTGAAGCTTTAACTAATAGATATGGGGTGAAACATAGAAAGACAACTCCATATCATCCACGCGCAAACGGCCAGGTGGAGCGTACAAATAAAACTCTATGTACCATAATTACCAAAATTTGTAATGCCAACCGCACAGATTGGGATAAACGCCTTTTTGATGCATTGTGGGCCTATCGCATTGCACATAAAGTTACAACAAATGCTACACCTTTTAAATTAGTATATGGGCAAGAAGCTATAGTTCCTATTGAGTTAGAACTCCCATCCTTGAGAATTGCTATTGAACATAAATTAGACTGGGATGGTAGTTTGCAAGCAAGATTAGCACAATTAGAAGCCCTTGATGAAAGCAGACTATATGCTTATATGTCACGGGAAGCAATCCAACAACGTCGCAAAGCATGGTATGATCGGCATCGAAACAATAAACACTTCGATAAAGGTAACTTAGTTCTACTTTATGATAGTAAGCATTGGAAGAAACCGGGTAAACTCAGGATGCGTTGGAAAGGTCCTTATATTGTTAAAGAAATATATGATAATGGATCTGTATTACTAAAAGATTTTGCAGGAAATGAGCTTCCCACACGAGTGAACGGTGCGAGACTTAAAGTGTATCACATGTCAAAAACTAGCGATCATCCTTCAAATAAGGTGTAGTATTCATCGGGACGATGAATAAATAAAAGGGGGGTAGTACTATTGTTGAAAAAAAAAAAAAAAAACAAATAAAGAAGCAATAAAAAATCATTTTTTCTGATAATCCATCAGTTTGTCTTCCATTATTATATCAAATTCATCTCATTTTCTATTCTCTCGCTTCACATCAATCCATTAAGACTGCCAATCAGCCCCGCATCAAGGCAGCATCTTGTTTGTTAACTAATTTGGTTTCCATTGACAGGTGCATTTGCTTTTTCTCCATCAGAATCAATCCATTTCATTGTACACTCATCCATCCCATTCAATACATCAAAGTCTGCCATATAAGCTTTACCATCAGGCAGCAACTATTGTACTAATTTTTTGATATTGTTACCATGACAGGGTCATCTGCTTTTCCCCGTGATTAGTCAATTCATTCATCTACACATTCATATCTTTCAACTCATAAAGTGCTGCAATCAGCTTCACCATATTAGCAGCCATATGTTCTACTAACGTTGTTTTTTCGCTGCAGGAGCATCCTTTTTTCTATCATTTCATGTTCATCTATTTTTAATTGGCCTACCAACCATGAACATTGTTTCTTTACCATTATTTTTCCATTTCCCATATTGCTGGCCATTTTTCCATCCCAGCAAGTCCGTCTAGTAAAAGTTTTCACTAAACAAACAATCCAAGAGATAAAAGGAAGAGTGAGGGGATGGAGCGCCATACTGAGGTTGCAGTAGAGAGAGTTCTGGCCCAGATGGGATTTGCCACCCTTGAAGTGATAAAAATTATGCGAAAAAAATAGAATTGCCGACATAGGCAATGGGGGTAGACTTGAGGAGGTTTGAATGCTGAGCCTTGTTAAGTTGCAGTGTTATTACTATGATTTATAGAATATTGGGAGATTGGTATGTTATGGAATGTTATGAAAATGGAAGATCATTGAATGTTGTGTACTTGAAGTGTGAAGACTTTGAGTAGTATTGAAGCAAAGATTGGAAGAAAATATTTTGATCAAGAAGAACAAGCTTGAAGAACTCGTCGGGACGTCGAGTTATTTGTTAGGGGAATAATGTAGAAGGAATAATTTGTTCAAAATTGTGCATTTTGGGTGAAAACGTGATCAAAGGAGCAATGCCATGTGATCTTACCATGCTAAGTTTTACAAAACGGGTCATATTAGCAATATTAGCATGTGGGGATGTTATTTGAAGTTATAAACCTTGTAGGGGTTATATTATTTGAATGGTTGAAGAAAGAGATGTTATTAAAATAAAACCAAGGGTGGAGATTTATTAGAATCTAAGGGCTAAAAACAAAAGCCCTAATTCGAATTGAAAAGGCATGAAGGCAGCAAAGCAGGTTACGGTTGCAGAGAGCGGAAGGAAGGGAGGAGCGGATCAGGGCATCAGGGCCGACCATATGAAGATCGGATTGAGAGATCAGGCCGACTTGAGATTCGAGAGCAGATCAGAGCAGAGTTGGTGAGCGGATCATAGCAGATTTAGGGCAGTCCGACCAGTGCGGAACCATGGAGAGTCGCCAGCAGATCTGATAATTTTGTGGCTGTTCGGTTGTGGCTATTACGAGATAAGTCTATCCATTATTCTGTTATGCAAATCTGAACTATGAATATGATCTTTGCTCATTACTAGTGTTTGTGTTCATATCTTATTCCTGAGATAAATACTGTAGAACATTCTATATTCAAGTCTAATACGATGAACAAATCCTTATATTATGTGTTACTGGTTATTCACACCATATCTAAGTATTAAACCATTATCGCTTTGCAAGGTCGCATCGGAGAATTTATTTGTGAAATAACCTTTGGCGGATATTTGGTTTATTCATATTGAATATTTATTGCAGATAACTCGTTTGTTCTCGATTATTAGTTATGAATAGCATACTCTGAATACTTAATTATTAGTGCTGCATTCCATTACCATGTTAATTGTTGTCACTGGTTTTGAAAATGTTTATTTGCCCTTTGCCTAAGAGGTTAGAAAAAACTGATGTTATTCCGTTGTGAATGCTACTGCATATGTGTATTGATTGACATAGTGTATATCTTATTACCTGGTTTGAAGCGGTTCAATCCCGCCACTAAATAACTGGTAATTTTGCTACTCTGAACATAATGACGAATGCATGCAGTGAAGCTAGTGCACGAATATCTTAAGATGTTCCTGGGTATTACCAATTAGATATTTTATATTGCCTTAACCTGGGTAGGATTTCAATGTCTGTCATCTGCACACGAAAACCCTTTACAATTTGTGTAAGTTCAATATTCCATTGCCTAGCAGCTTTTTCTTAAGACAGATTCATAGCCTAATAATAACACAAAATTACTGCTATATTACTTAACAAGCAGCAACCTCTCTGCTATATACATACCTCATGTATATATCTCAGTGCAAAATTATTGCTGCTTCCCTCCTCTGAATGACCCATAGAAGAAACTGTTTTCAACACAAATTTGGATATTTGGCAAAGGAAAATCCCAAAGAGGACCGGAAATGGCTATGGCAGACAAGCTTTTTTTTTACAGATCTTTAGGTTACCACTACCAGCTTCCACGAATATATTTACCTCCTTTCTTTTCTGCTAACCCACAAGCGCTTATTTCGATGTGGACGCCGCTTCAAAGATAGGGCAACAACGCTTTGTTGCAAAGAAGATGCTTGATAGATGATGCAGAGGCAGAGCGGATGTTTTTAGTCTGGCATAAATAAATGGAGTAGGCAAAGCAGTGGCGCAGAGATAGGGTAAGCAAAGAAGGTCCGAAATCCGGTATCGAGTCTGGTGGAAAGGCGTTTTCCTTCAACAGAAGCTTGTGGAAAGATCAAGTATCTTCTCTGCATTTGTAGAGCAAAAGGCTTTCCGCAATGCCTGCATTCAGACGGGAGGCAAATGTTCATCTTCAGCACAGGAGCAAAGCCGGGAGGGTGCCATATCCTTGGATGACCGAGCACTTACAGGCACCAGCCAGTTTTTAGCAGTCACCAGTATATGCTAGGCATATGCCGGCATATACCTGGATATGCCCACATACCCACATAAACGAGGGTTTGCCCCCCTAGGGGCAACCCAAAAATTATTTTAAAACTTTAAAATTCAAAAATTAAATTAATAATTTAATAATTTTACTTTCTATTCTTTTTTTTTTTTTCAACGAAGGGGGCTGCGGCACCGCAGCCCCTAGTTAGAGATTAGAACTAAAAACTTAAACATTTATAAGTTTATAAATTTATAAATTTAATTAATAATTACTTTGTTTTTTTATTTTAAAATTCTTATTTTTTAAGCATAATTAGGGGCTATGGCGCCGCAGCCCCTAGTTAGAACATTAGAACTAAAAACTTAAACATTTATAAGTTTATAAATTTATAAATTTAATTAATAAATACTTTGTTTTTTAGCACGCTAGCCTAACCAAGCGTGCAACCCTCCTTGCAATTCTTGCAATTCTAGGCTATCCACGTAGCAGTTCCAAATCAGCTAAACCACCCAGCTAAACCTTAGGTGGCATGACATTAAGCCGTTGGATCTGTATTTTCTTAAATCGACGGCCATGGAAATTAGAAATGGCTAAAATTTGACCGGAGAATTGGAAGGACGTTCGAAGGCGCGTTCCTACACCGATCTGATTACACTACACTGAGAGGTTTCTTGCAACCACCTCATATTCTTCCGGCTTTCTTGCAAGCACCTGATATTCTTCTGGCAATCTAGAGGCAGGTTAATATTCTACTTTCAAGGATTTTCAAGGATCTGTCCATATCCATTCCTGGATTTCTTTGGATTTGTTTCTTCGTGCCTATGTTGATAACCTAGCATCAAAAGTCTTCTCCTTTTCTCGGTCTTCCTTCAATCTACTTTTTCATCACTATTTTTCCTTGGACAGTTACGGTTTCAGCGTCCTTGTTCGATATGGGGCTTTCATCATTTTTGTTCCGGCTATCAAGCTCTATTTTAAGCTTTTAGATCGATTCAGATGTTTCAATGTTTTTTATGGTTTACCTCACCATTTCTCCTTCGGAAATCTAACACCAGAGAGTCCAAGGATTTGAAAGCTCCAGAAGCCTTGCAGAAGAAAACCGGTTTTTTGGTGACACAAAGTCTATTAGTGGTGGTCTCAAACGGTTCTACCATTTTTTATTTTTCCTCTAATATCTCCGTTTCTAGCTCCTATCTCTAGATTCATGGAATTTGAATATCTTTCTGCAATCTCGGACTATAACGTACAATTTTCAGCAAAGGAAAACAGGTACAATTTCGTGAATAATCATCACGAAATTTGATAGAGAAAAGAAACAGATAGAAACGAATCTCCAGTCCTCCTTCTTGCATCTTTTAACCTCAAAATTTGTTCTGATATTCTCCAGAGAATAAACTAGATGTGGACCATAACAATGCCTCAAGCATTGGGCCATTGCTCCTATTTTGATTGCTTTCTTTTGCTTGAGAATTTTGCTTGATGATGAGATGAGCCAGGGCTTCATCACTATCTAGCTTTTCTGATATCATTAGCATGGGGAAGAAGTGGCAAAACCATTCCTGCCAATGGATCTCTTTGCTCTTCAGCACTCTTCCAGTCTCAATAACTGAGGTACGATTGTTCGCTTTATTTCTGAGATAAAATTCTTGGCATGAGCAGGATCGTTTTATGTTTTTAATCTCTCAACATGGACACATTGCATTGAAAGCTTTTACGCTCACTTTCTTAGCATCTATTGCCAATGCCATGAGGACTACCGTATCAAATTGTGCCATGTAAATCCACTAATCATATATAGGACATTCCTTTTAGCCACCCAACTACAGTGAGATAAAATGTCTACCTAGATGGTAGGAAGAAAGTGCAATTGATTTCAAATACATCCTTGGACACAAGAACTGTCACTGTGTTCATTGCTTCTAATTCCAAAACTGAGATCATATTGTTTCCCTTAATGGGCATACCATCTGATTCGCACGTCTGCTTTGTTGAAAAATAACATGCTCCACCCTTAATGGGCACACCATTTCAAGTCCTTTCATCTTGACTTATTCTGTGACAACAGTTATGAATGCCATAGACTAGCAACCAACTTGTCTCACAAACCATGTGAGAAAACTGAGGATGGACCGAAGATGGGATATTGAATCTAGAGCCTCCTTCATACAAGCCAAATTGAGCAAACAGCCTATTTTTGTGCTCAAATAAGGACTATTCTACATGTGCATGGTGTCAGAAGCATACAATTTTGGTAGAAAGTTATTTACAGGAGAGTTGGAGCCTCTGACCCTGCTGTCTAGATTTGCCAATTGGAGGGTGCTGGTCATATGTACCTACCTTGAGCATAGTCTTCTACTTCTGTGAAGAATTTTAGATTGAAGAGTTGTGCTATATAGCGATCAACTCAAGGCCAATCTAGCTCCTCGCTGATGCCAGAACTACTCTTTATTGCATAGGTACCTACCAATTTTTCCACTGCTTGCATTGAACAAATGAAGATATACATTTCTTATCATTATGAGTTGTTATAAGGTTGTGGGTTTGAAAAAGCCAATGATACCTTCCTCTTATGATGTACTAGGCAGGGCAGACAATTCCAGTATAATTTGGTTGTGCCCAATTTAAAACTGAACAGGCAGGAGGTGAACTAGTATGATTCGGAGAAGCTCTATGTATCAAACACTAGCAGTGTTAGTAACAAAACATATGAACAAAAGCTTCTACAGAGCTGTCTTCCAAAAGAAAACTTTCACAAGGAGAGTTTTCTAAACATTTTATCCAATGGTTTTATAGTCAGCCTGGTTATCTTGACATTGATTTCCAAAATAAATTGAGATTCTCAACGGGACTGTTCATGGTGTCCTCTCCTCAGCTGGAAACTGAGCTGGGGTGTGCTAAACATTTTAGCCGAGAGGATCGGGAATGCACTTTATGCAATTTGGACATGGTGGCGTCGGAGGAACATTTCATCCATTCAGAAGCCAAGAGCATTAAACATCTTAACTGTTCTTGCAAACAAGCATGTTACACTGCCTTGATCAACCGCTGCTTTTGAAGAGACATGGCCATCCAAGGAAGTCTCAGTTGGCCCTCTTGTGTTGCCCCAAAGAGGTGTAACTTATGTAAAGAAGACACTACTTGGCAACCCACTTCAAGTTGTAATGATGTAGCATTAAATTTCGCCTATGTTATGAGGCACCAAGGGTTTACTCCTGTTCATTTTAGATAGGAGAGAAATTTGAAACCTCTCTAATTGAGGCCATTCATCTGCTGGCAAATCCACTCCCAAAATTTGTGATTCATATAGAGTCATAGGTTTCACCAACATGTCAAATAAGAAAAGCTTTGTATAAACATCCTAGTTTGGGCATCACTTTTTAGTCTGAAAAGGGGACAAGAGAACTCCACGTTTCCCTGCAGTTTCCGTTCTTTGCAAAAAGCCTCTTAAACTATCAAGTGTTTTTGAAGGTCTTGAGGGGAGGAGAAAAAAGAACAAGTATTGCAAGAAATGAAGTTATGCAGGATAGGAGACAGTAAGGAGCAACAGAGAGGACTAACATATTACAAAGACTTGAACTGGAGCACAACAGGGTGGTCGCCTTATGGAAATTACCTTGTGATTAACTGCCTGACAGAATAAATGACAAAGACAAAAAGAAGATGCTAACGTATCATATGTCAGGATGCATGCGACAAATTCTTGAAGCTACCAATTGCAAGAAAGCATCGGTCCTTTCCCATTCCCTTTACCAGCCCACGAAACTATAGACTTCAATCCTGAAAATAATTGTTAACTGTCTTAGTTTCTCTAGCAAACAAGTACACAGTCCGTGCCTGCAAATAGCCTCCTATGAAAGTGTTAGTTGAGCATAAAGGGCTATGGCAACATATGCTTGTTATATTCAAAGTTTAACACTGGAATCATGAAAGTGATAATTTAACTTCCTTAACCACATTCTTGATAAATCTACTCAGTAGTATTTTCTGCAGCAGCATAACCTGGCTAGCTCTCTGAAGCTGCACCTAACATACAGGCCACGTCCAGAGAGATAACATTCTCTTTCAGTATACCTATCACAGGAATAACACAAATTGTCACTAGACTTAGCCGCCATACCGGATATGAATCCCACTATGAATTCTCTGACAAATGTTGATACAAAATGCATAAAGAGGCCCATCTGTCAACCACGGTAATGGCATGGATGCTTGAGCAAGATTGCAAGGTTTGTAGGGAAGAGCTGATTGAGAGCTTGAACAATTTCAACACTTGGTCTATATTTTACAGCTCGTGGCTTCACTTCAGCATTCAAGCAGTGGAAATACATGGCTTATTACACATTAGCCCTTTTATTGTAAGGCAACATTGATAGATGCAAGCATTTATTCACACTTCGTTAACCCTGTTATAGCAGCATAGATAGAGGTAAGATTCATTTATTCACACCTCGCTGCTAGAGAGCTGTTTGAAATGCTTTTGTCTGGAGTTTTCACAGGCCTGCTCTATTTTTCTTATTTGAGAGCAATTTGAATGAATCGTATTTGGGGGATACCGAATGTATGTTTTCTTTAACTTTTTATTCTGCTTTTTCAACAATGTCTGCTCTCCATTTGCATTTGTGATTTGTTTACTCTATTTGCTTGCATTAGTAGCTCTCTTGTTTCTGGGCAAGAAACAAATGTAGACCTTTCCAACAATGTTGTTTGCAGCCATTGTGCACGGCCACTCTTATTTGAATGTCACAGGTTTTAAACATCTTATGCTTCAATAATTTCCTTTTGCATGTCACTTCTGTAGCTAACCCAGTTAATTCTGTTTCTCCCTTCTTTCTGTATGTTTGGTGCATTTCTTTCTCCTTTGCCAACATGTTGATTGCATGAATTACGTGTTGTATTAGATGCCATAATTTATGCTTGAGTTATCCCTAAATATGCAGCATGATCTCCAGCATAAATTCATCCAAAAATTATAGGGCTTATCAAGCTTATGCTTCTTACATAATCTGGTGTCTATATTATGTATGGACAAGCTAGTTTCTACATCTTAATTTTTATGGTAGCATAGCTCCAATACTTGTCTAATCCATTTTATTTTATTTTATTTCATCTAAAAACCCATTCCATTTTGTATGTATTATCAATACCCTTTATAATTATTCTGTTACAGCATTTGTGAACAGCCCATTTGTACCACCACTCTTCATTCAGCCTTGTGATTCATCAAACAATGAGCTTCACCTAATAAGCCATGTATGCTCACATTTAATGAAGGTCTGTAAAGCATATCTGGGAAACAGTATTATATAACAACACTTGAATGTACTATCATCTGTAGAAGGTCCAAAATGTACATGAAGATTCTCCTCTAATTAACAAGTTTTTGGGTGCCCAAATGAAAGTTGCAGCAGTTTTGTTTCATCATAAAAAAAGGGAAAACGATATCTTTTGTTCCTGTAGCCTCCTAGTTACCTCTCCTACTTATTTCTCGTAATGGCACGTAAAGCTAGTTGTTCATCATTATGGAGGATTATAAGCCCCACTTAAAAGATGGTTGGATATCCCGTTGATAGCTAAGGAAATAATTCCCACTCACTTGCATTTTGCATTTTGCAGGCCTCTAAACTCTTGTCTTGCGACTTTGTTATTTGCATATTCAGCAAGAAACATCTCACTTTCATTACAACATGCAATTGCACATATTATATTTATTTGCCCGACCCCCCAAGTATAGATTATATTTTAGTAGATTTTGACTTCATTAATGTGTCTCTTGTAATTGTGTTAGCATTTTGCTTTCTATGAAACGAGTGGCACATGTTCTAGTACAGTAGACTCCTAGGTTGTAACAAAAGCTTCAGCCGCATATTGAAAAACATGTCTTGTTTAAGTTGCTCAATCCACTAGATGTATTTTAACATTGTAGCGATCTTTGCAACCTAGTAGCCATGCAACCCCTCATTGAAGTTGGCATTTTTTCACGTTGCAAGAGAACCTTATTTTTCAATACTCATAACAAGCATTATTTGCATCATTAAAAAAGCAAATTCAAGGCTGGAAATCATTTATGCCCCTTGTGCTTTTTTTTGGCTTTGTTCTCTACAAATGTGAACAACTCATTTGAATACTATATGACAACAAATTATCTGTTGCAAAAACTATCAAAAGTTTAGAACATCTCATTTGCCCACCATATGAAGATAAACTATCCAATGCAAAAACTGTCAAACCTAAAACTACCGAGTTCAAATGCATATCAATATTGTTAATTTGGGATTTTCAAGTTTGTCTGATAATGTTTTCATCCCTAATCAAATGCAAAACTAAATCCAAGCCTAAAATTGCCCAATCCTCATGTTGCGCCTAACTGTCAAACATAACACAATACAATTTCAATCTCAAATGCTACTTTAATAATCACAAACACATGTAATCTAAAACTAAATAATAAGGAAGAAACAAAACATCTACATCGCAAATCAACCATAACACAACTAACAATGAATATGATTTTGGTGTAAAACAACACCGACGATAAAGATATATTGCCTAACGCGGCAATAAGAACAACAAGAAATACATCTGACAAACAACAAACCTATCAACAAGGTACAAAACAAAGACAAATCAAAACCAAATCTCAAAATGGTAGTAGACGCCCATAAGTACAAACCGCATAAAAAGATAGTTTCCACATAACTTTTAGAAGAAACCAAAACCAAGAAAATGGCAAACGAAATCGAAAGACGTTACATAAACCTCTACAACACAACAAAAGATGGCTACAATAACCTCATATCTTGCCCATCTAAAACTAAGAAATACTGGTATCTTAAACGAAGAGGCATCATATAAACCACATACGCTATTCCAACCATGGACAATAAATTTCAATACAAATCTCAATTATTTTTTCCCTCCGCCTTTATTTTAAAATGCTAATCACAAGATCAATCTCTTTCAAATAGTTTTATTTTAAAATTCTTATTTTTTAAGCATAATTAGGGGCTATGGCGCCGCAGCCCCTAGTTAGAGCATTAGACCTAAAAACTTAAACATTTATAAGTTTATAAATTTATAAATTTAATTAATAAATACTTTGTTTTTTTATTTTAAAATTCTTAACTTTTAAAGCATAATTAGGGGCTATTGCTAAAGATTCTAGAAGTTAGAGCATTAGAACTAAAAACTTAAACATTTATAAGTTTATAAATTTATAAATTTATAAACTTATAAATGGGTTAGTTATGCATATGGAATAATTTGGGTTTTGTTAACTATTCTTTGCATGTGGGTTGTATCATGATTAAAAGATGTTAGATATATTGCAAAATTTGATTTTATAAAAAAAAGATGTATTGTATAATTAAAATATGGAACCTTAATCATTAAATACTTGACATCATCAAAAGCACTTATGGCGACGCCCATGGAGAGAATTTTGTGAATTAAGTCTATTGATTCCCCGCCTTTGAGTGGAGCCTCAAAGGACTAACCTGGGGCTCCAAAAGCTTTGTATGGGCATTTGTGTGAAAAAAAGGACTCATCATTTCATAGTAGATTGATGATGTTCTAACGAATATAGAAGCTTTATTTTATATTTTATGAAGTGCAATGTTTCTTACAAGGCATATGTACTCACTTAGATGTCAGTCTAACTTGTGTGCTTTTGCATGTAGCAAATGGCCCATAGCTATCCTTTAGGGAAGGTTGAGGTGGAGCTAGCTGAGTTATGGGGTTACTTAATCAATACTATGCAATATATCTAGCATCTTTTAACCATGATGCAAACCACATGCAGAGAATAGTTAACAAAACCCAAATTATTTCATATGTATAACTATAGCCCATAGGCTAAAACTTCCATCTATACATGATGGCCTATAGTAGAACATTCCAAAAAAATAGGATATAACGTTACATAAAGAAAAGGAAGAAAAAGACATTCCCTAAATGACCCAATGTCTACCCTCCCGCCAAAATAACATGCTTTTAGTAAGGAATTGAAGTAATGCTCTCGCATAAAAAAGATGGATAACTTGTAACTTTGCTCCAACCAAGTGCTAAAGCGTAGAAAAATGCAAAAACTAGAACAAAAGTTCAAGCTTGGGAATGTAATTCGGGACTAGTGGATAGGTGGTGATCTTATTTAATGCAACGGAAATAAAAGGGAAACTTGCCACAAACAAATGTGCAAAACTCGAAATTGAACCCAAGGCCTAGCCATGCAAGACTAAAGCCACAACCACTAGACTAGCATGCAATTATTAAATAAAAAGACGACTTAAATTTTTATGCTCTGCTTGCGACCAACAGGGCTATAACAGCTCGATTTGGGCTACTGTAACACAGCAAGCATTCGACTGTAACTTGGTGACAGAGAGGCCAGATCATTAACAAAGAGATTCGAAGGATTAACGCAGAGATATCGCAGCTTCAGGCCTCATCACATAGATTGATTATGAAGCACAGAAAAAGGAAGAACAACGAAGCTGCAAAATCTGGATTGGATTCTATGACAGCATGTAAAAGACAGACCTACCAAAACAATATGTTTATAGGATTGATAAGGAAAGGGTCTGAACTGTGGGGATCAACACAAGAAAGCCATTGACTCCGTCCTTTTAATGCTCTGGACCTGACTTCAGAACAATGAAGTTTTTCTGGAAGACTGGACGAACCTAACGGGCCAAGAAACAAGGAATGATTCTTCATAGCAGTATAAGAAGCAACAAGGAATGATTCTTCATAGCAGTATAAGGAGCAGCAATTTGTAGCACACACTAACCCAATCCAGATTTACTTATATAAGCTGTCTGCAAAATAGAATCTATCTAAGCATGTAAAATCGTCACCAAGACACAAGCATGAAAGCAGGCACTCATTTTCAAACCATAATCATTCATGCGAACCATTCAATCCGAATTTAATGCCAAAGGCTCTTCATGTACTCACAGTTATAAGCTCTCCCTGCCACAAATTCTACCTTCCAGCTTCCCTTCTTCCTTGATTCCTCTTCCACTGATTAACTACTTACTTATATAGCTTTCAATCTTCACTTTGCATGCATGAAATCTCTAGTTTGCATCTAGTTTGCATAGTTTGCATGAAGCTACGTTTGCATGCATTTTCTTAAATTGTTTTTTTTCTTGAAACCATTACATATCTTATATTTTTAATTATCCCTACTATTGGTTGAGTTCACTAAAAAAACCATTACTAGCTAGGTTCATTACATTTTACCCACCTTTTAAAAAAATCCATGCCCTCATGGCTTGAAGTCCGGATACAAACGATGAAATTCGCTTGCATCTACCCAAGTGGCATCCTCGATTGGGCATCCTCGATTGGACATTTATAAGTTTATAAATTTATAAATTTAATTGATAAATACTTTGTTTTTTTATTTTAAAATTCTTATTTTTTAAGCATAATTAGGGGCTATAGCGCTGCAGCCCCTAGTTTGAGCATTAGAACTAAAAACTTAAACATTTATAAGTTTATAAATTTATAAATTTAATTAAAAAATACTTTGTTTTTTTATTTTAAAATTCATTTTTTTAAGCATAATTAGGGGCTATGGCGCCGCACTCAAAAATAGATCATTAAAAAAATTATATTAAAAATTTAATATTCAAATATTAAATTAATAGTTTTTTAATGTTACTTTTATAATTTTATAATTTTAAGTCTATAAATTTATGTTTTAATTACTCTATGTTTTAATGTTCAAATTCGTATTTTTTAAGTATAATTAGGGGCTATGGCGCTGCAGCTCCAAAAATACATCATTAAAAAAAATTCATATTATAAATTCAAACTTTCAAAAATTACTTTCAAAAATTGTAATAAAGATACAAACTTTTTTTTTATAACTTTTAAACATTGCAACGAAGAAAATGAAGAAACTTTCAAACGTTTGAAAGAACTATTGAAAGAAAAACTGGAAACACTAGGAAAAAAAAATTGAAAGAACATTTACAAAAGAATTATCATAATTCAATAATTGAGGGATTACAAATGATCAACAATCTATATTGATCTACCAAACTAATCTACAGCTACTTGAGTTAGTGGACAAATTCACCTACTTGAGTTAGTGGACAAACATAACGAAGATGATTCCGTTGCAACAGGATAGTGAAGCGCCTTAGCATACGCAGTACCACAATAAGCCTTCGGTAGTCTCGAACTTTAAATACTATACCAAAAAACAAAAACAATATTATATAAATATTAAAATAGTGAATTTTGTAACATTTCTCAAATATATTTCGTATAACCCCAATAATTAATTTTATCTGTGATATCTTTAAGCAATACGAAAATGCAATGTGCCACCAATTAAAAATAATATCATAACAAAATTCATATTGTAACATATTTCGTAGTGGTACAGTTAATAAAAGGAAACAGATTCATTCATACTTTGTCGCATTACCAAAGCTAGCTACTATGGACTCATCTATCTCTATCACATCTCCTGGTAAGCGCCATAGTCTTCAAGTTCCTTTTTCTAAAGGTGTATGCGAGGTTAGTGCAAGTCTTATTTGCCAGTCTTTCAGATTCAAACAAGGGTCATTGTGTGTAGTGCAATCAAAATCATCTGAGAGTGCAGATGAATTGACAACTGGTTGTGAAAGAAAAAAAGAATGATAATTGTGAATTGATTTTTGAATTTCACGAAAGTTTTGGAACCAACATTACAGTGTTTGGAGCATCAGTTCTTGTGAATACAACTGACACCCCAATACCAGTTCTTTCACCGTCATCTAGTCAAAGTAGCAAGGGTGATAATATTGTCTCCAGTTTCCAACTAATTTTGCAAGGAAGTACCAGTATGCATATCACAATGTCCTGTCATTATGCACTACTGCCTCCCAAAGAATGATACACATACAAGACTTGTTGTTCACATTGGGGAACACCAAGCGTCCGTGCCTTGCTTGAGACACATGCCAAAGGCGGCCATCGAGTTGGGCCAAGACAAACACAACATGAGATAGCATTTGAAATAGTAAGTAAGAATTTGATATCTGAAGCTGACATTGAGAAGAGCCAGACATGGGATAAAAAGCAGGTCGAGGAGTTTCTAGAAAAGCTGGAACCACTGTGCAATCAATCCAGGTATTGAGTGTAAAATATTTCACCATATGTAATAATTTCTATGTCATGTCCAAACCTAACTTTTTTGATAGTTTAACAGGCTAAGGAGATGGATAGATAAGTGTCGGGACAATTGCAAGATTGGATCAGATGATTATAATAAAATTATCTATCTCAAGCAACATTGCAAGTTTCAGTATTTTTGGGGATCTAAGTTCCCACATCAACTTCACATAGATGAGATGGAAAGTTGCTACATATTTAAGATGTCTTCTACAGGACCAGGTTCTGGTGTTGACCTGGTGAATAGGATGAGGTCTGGTGGAGATCTTGGCAAATCATGGGTGCACTTTGACCATGTGAAGCGAATAAGTGGGTGGACTACTTTGGCTTGCCATGTTTATGATCCAGGGTAAGTTCATTGTATCTGTCACTCCAATTGTTGATTTCATGTATACTAACTACTAATGCAATGTCAACATATGTAGGATGCGGTCTCTTCTAACCATAGCCACATGTGAGATGAAGACAGAGGATTGTCTGGCCCAAAAAATAAATAAGGTCATGCTTTCAAAGGGTTTTCAACCTCCTCAATTTTATGGATTTATGGCAGACGACGCACAAGCGAATTGGAATGCAATTCGAGAAATATATAACAATGGTCAAGAGCTGACTGGTCGGGAGAGATATTGTGTCTTCCATTTCCATCAATGCCTACAAAGACATACAAACAAATACGTCTTTGAAGAGTTTAGATCAGCCCATTTATCCTTGTGTACGAAATGGCAAAGATGTGCGACAGCAAAGGAAGCAGAGTCAGTTTATAATGAAATCATTGACTGGTGGCCAGGTAAAGTTTCTGAAAGTAATTTACCTTGTCTAGCTAATTGGTTATCTTGGTGGCATCAGAGAGTTTCCAGATGGGGTAATTATATGATATCAGAGAAGGACATCAGTGCAGCAATTCACGTACCTAGTACTAATCTTTCTGAATCAAGACATGAAAGTTGGTTGATAGCGACCGGGTACAAGCGTACCTTGAATCTTTATGATGCATGCCTGTTTGACCTTACTGAGGCTGTGCTACAGTGCTCCAAAGCCAAGGCATACAGTGACAAACATTATGTCGGTGTTGGGCAGGTGTGACAGACATGATGGCACGATTAAGTTTGACCATCAATAGTGGTATTACCCCTAGAAAATGTGTCGAGGCTGTTCATGCTGAAACTATCAGATGTGGTCTTCCAACTCGACCACCAACATCTGGTGGAAATGATAAAACGGTTTTGAAGAGATGTAGATCTTCAGTTGAATATAACAATAGTAATTCTGGTTCTCACCGACCAGACAAGTTTGCTTATAATCGTCCACGATTTGTAGTGGATGATGATACAAGAAAGACACTAAACTTTGGAATTATGTTCAATGTCTGTGAAATACAGGTAGAAGATAACTCTTGGGCAATTAGACGCACATATGCTACAAGTAAAGCTCGTTGCCAGGGCCTAAAAGAGCCACGCAATAAAAAATGCAATGCCTTTATAAATTCTGGCCCTCATGCCACAGCTGCTCCAAGTTACTATGATACTATTGTACATCCCAAAGGGCAAAGTAGGCAATGGATATGGTTTTGTCCAGATCACATGGAGCATACTTGGAATCCCAAAAAGTGTCTTTTAGACATACCTGAACGACCAAGGGATTGGCCAGTGTTGAAAGGGGTCAATTTGACTGAGAATTAAGAAGGTTGGAAAAAGGAGGATACACCATTCGTGGTGTTAATATGAATGGCATGCCTAACATAGACATGCCATCAACTCAAGCAACACAAGAAACTGCTAGCAGTGTCATGCTTAGATTTGGAAAAAGGATGTACAAGCGAAAGCAACTAGCACATGATTTCATGGCCAGATTAGATGATGCCCTGCATATGGAAGTTGATGTGGAGGTGATTGAGGTGGTCATACCTTCACAACATGTGGATTTCCATCTTAAAAGACCTACTGCAACTTATAGAGTTTCTATCAATCGCATGCCTTCTTGCACATGTGCTGATTATATGGGACATGAGAAAAAAAAGAAGTACGTGCCATGCAAGCACCTCCTCTACGTCATCTTTCACGTCTTAGGAGTTGATCCCAGAAATGACATTTCCCCCACACCCAACCAGTACTTTCAAAAGAGTATTTGAATATGCTGTTAGGAAGGTTTGCTCCTATGAAGACCCGTGTTTAAGGATGCATATTAGATATGAACTTTTCAGTTCATAATAGTATGGTTTAGGGCTATCTATTTTGATTTCTGTTCTACGAAGCTTTCTATTTTGATTTTTGCTCTACGAAGCTATGGATTTTCATAATCAGATCAGGCAATATTATTTCATTTCAGCAATATTCATACGAGGTTAAGCAATGTTTTTTCAGCAATATATGTCATTTATAGTAAAGCACAAAGTTAAGCTCACATTCATAAAAGGACAAGCTATCTAGTTTCAAAGCTTCCATTTTCAGGTTTATCACAACATTAAAAATTGAGACCAAGCAACATGTTATACAAGATATAGGCGTGTGAACCTACCTTGAAGAATATAATCTTCTGTGGTCGTACTTCGTGACATTCAACTAGCAGTGACAATAATTCTGATCCACATTGACTGGTTCAAGATGTCCTTTGACCTGTAATGTTAAAATGTCTCTGGATTATGAAGTTAAATACAAAACGATGTAATGATGATATGTCTTTGACAAGGGGTTTCCAAAAAATGCACATTGTTGTTCTGACAAACAAAACTTACAGAGTTTATTGAGAATGATTTGCATGACGATTTATAGTATAGAGTGCATGAGAACATACAGATTATGCTGAATAAATATAAATTATCGTAGTTCTATAAATTACCGTAGTCTATAAATTACTGTAGTTCTGAACCAATCTTAAAAACAGTGATTTACAACAACGATTTACTCTTACCTCAAATCCAAACATTCAATCCGGTGGGCTTAAGGATGGCAGGATGTCTGGAGCTCTGGAAAGCTCTGGAAAATTTGAGTGCAATGCAACTGAAATTTGAGCTCACAAGCACCTGCAACAGGGATTCGCAAATGGAAATCAAAACAAGAGAAAGTGATAGTGATCGACCCTACAAATCTGCGGAAATAGAGATAGTGATTTGAACTCCCACACCTGCACAAAATCGGAAGCAATCGCCTTGCTGGATCGCACGTCCAGGCCGAAACTACCAGTACCGGGTTTAGGGTGAGTTCAGGGTTTATGTTACAGTAAAAAAATTTACAATAGCCAAATGTTTGAAGCTTAATCTCGATGATAACATTCTTTGCAAACAAGTTTTTTTTTCCCTTTCTTTACTTACAAATTGTTATTGAAGAAAGCATCAATGTTGGTTGTTGGCATCAATGCAAGCTTAAATGTGGGCATCAATGTTGCATTCGCATGATTGAGGAATTGCAGAAGAGAAAATGTTGCATCCAGATCATATAAGTGCATGGCTACATTGCCCCTTATTCGCGATCTTATGGCGCAAAGATTTTTATCCTCAGATCTAGCCATGCACTTATTTTTTGTTATATTTCTTTGAACCCCCGTATGTTTTTGGGCCCCCACTGCTCGTCCATGATCTATTGTAAATTTGGAAAAATTTCATCTGCATTGACACATCTTACATGCTTTGCTTCCACAACAGCGGGTTCTTCACAAATAAGTCTTCTTTTTTGCCTTGGTTCCTCAAAAGCTTGAACCTTCCTCTTGTTTTTTTTGGCTTTCTTGCTAGAATCGATTGTTTTCAAATTTTTGTTTAATCTGGGTGACTTCCGGGAGGCAAAGGCATCCATTGCTTGGATTTGGGCAAGGATTTCGAGGAAGAAGAACAAATTACAGTCGAATTAGTTCGTTGATCACACAGAAACACAAGAAATTGGAACGGCGGCAAATTGTTTTCCTAAACAGGAAACACTTCGCAATCTCCCTCCGAAAAATTGCAATGAAGGTCCGTTCTGGTTGCCACTGCCACTCATAATTTTGAATTGCTGACGTGGCTACTCCTAATGATTACATATCCCAACTAACTAAAATTCAAAAAAATAACAAAAACGGGTGCCTACATGCCCTACATTATACATAATGTAAGGGCATTTCTTTTAGACACCCTAGCTTTCTTTTACCCTGGGAGTTCGTGAAGTGGGCGGTAGACTGGTGGCCCTTCCCCAAGGCAAGCGAAGAACCTAGAAACGATGTTGTTGGAGAGGTTAATAGCAAGCAACTTGGAGTTGCAGCTGAGATCCCTCAAGTAAACATAGAGAATCATCCATAGACCGATGGACAAACTGCAGCAGGCCGAAATACTCTTCAAGATCGCATGCAGGGCATGATAGACACCTGGTTGTAATCGAAACTGATAGATAGTGCATGCCAGAGCACAAATCGATCCTATTTAAAGCCAGAAAAAGTGCTTTTGAGAGACCCACGGATTGAAAAAGCTTTGTAATTCTGCTATTCTTGTGCAGGCTGAATTACCTTTGCTGATCCGAAGCCCTACAACCCAAACCCGACCTCTTAGAGCTTGATTCTGGTTCTTTGCTACATCACTGGGTGGTATTCTTAAGAGCTATAGAAGGAATCACGCTGTTCTTGCTTGTAATGCTTGCAAGCTTTGAAGTTGGATTCCGTTGCAAGAGCATTGCTTTGTATTTGGAATACAGAGACATTACTTGCATTGATTTGCAGTACTGGCAATAGATTGCCAGGTTCATACTTGCATCCACAGAATTATCTCAGAGAGATAATTCACTGATCCTTGTGTGCAAAGGATCATTCGATTCTTTTAGAATGGATCAAGAGGAAGCCAGGCTTCCTGGTTAGTCTCTGGGAGACTAATCCCATCGGTCGTGGGGAACTGTGGGAGTTCGTGGAGTGGGCGGTAGACCGATGGCCCTTCCCCGTTGTTTGGGAAAGCTGCAGAATTGCTGCATGAGACCGGAGTCATCCCCCCTGTGTGAATATGCACACAAACCAAAGGGGGTTTCAGGGGGAATTTAATTTTAAAGTGTTGGATGTAATGGTTTGTATTAATTCAAAAAAAAAATTAGCCTCTTCGAGGCCTAGGAAAAGGTGGTGTACAAATTAGAGAAAAGGGTATATGCCAATTTTATACTAGTAAAAAAAACAATGTTTCTCCTTATTTTTTTGCAAGAAAGCCACGCAACCTATATAGGGGACTATATATATGTCCCTTGTCACCATTTAGAAGGCTTATTTGAAGAAATGTAGCGTGTTCTATACAAAGCTGAGAAAAACGCATTAAAGGTCATATGGTTTAATTTTTTATACTTATAATTGAACTTCATGATCTTCACTTTCATTCATCAATAAACATGACTAGCTAGTAAATGATGAGTTTGACTCAAATTTTTAACTCTAATGTGTTAATCCTATGGTTGTACATCATCTATAAATCTAGTTAATTGCATGATTAAACCCTAATTACATTATATGCAAGTAGATAAAGTAATTTTCTATGTAGACATACGAAGAATGCATCATTCGTTCCCTCGTGATACTTACATGTGGTGATTTTGGAGCATTTTAACATATAACGACGTAAAAATATACTTCCTTCCTTCCTTCCTTCCTAAAATCGTATAGGAAATTCTCTATTGGATTTTGAAGTTGATATAACTTATGAACACTCCAAAAAAACATAAGATTGTACTTCATATAGTTACGAACCTATGACCACAAGAATTAAGCCAAAACTTATAATTATAAGAGAGAAATAATTCCTAAACTGCAAGTAACGTTTTTGAACAAAATAGGGTTTAGCGGCTTCCATGAATGTTAGATGATAGCAACCAAAGCTAAAAACATACAAAATAATGTGGTCTATCATAAGTAGACAAATAATTTTTAATTTTAGCAAGGTTTAGGCCTGTTTATACTAGGAAAACCCAAGAGTGTTGTTCTGGACTATTGCAGAAACTGTCAAATTCTCTAATATTTGAACAATCACTACAATATATAGGTGAGTTTATTGATCTTGAAATTCTTGAAGGTCATTAAGAATCAAGTAAAGATTGATATGATGGCGATATAACGCAAAATCGAAACTTCTATTCTCAGATATATTGGTTTAAGTGGCAGTGGATCAACTGGACCAATTCTAGTCCATAGACCAGGAAAGGTCCCCAGGGCCACTCTAGAGTTAAGATTGATTCTCTTTCTAGTACAGCAGTCATTGTCTATGTCGATAAAGTTGGGGCTAGAATTGAGAAATTATGGGATCATTTGCTTAAGCTCCATAAAGGGATAACAATCAACTCTATCTATTGATTAAAATATCCTCATCTTCTTGTTGAATATGCAAACTCGAAAACTGCAAATTTTTTGTTGAAGACTGCTAGATCAACTTTTGATAACTTCCAGCTATTTTTTCTCAAATGGAGCCCCTTGTTTCCTATAAACGACTTTGGAAAATTTTATATTGCCTCTGTAAGCATGAGTGAGCTTTGCCCTATATATTGGAATGAAGATTGTTTCTCTATCATTTTCAACTCTATTGGCACTTACATTACTACAGAATATTTTCCATATAAACCTCCTAAATGTTTTATCCAGTTGGACATTTCTAAGATTGTGCCTACTTCCATTCCCCTTCTTGACTTCTTTGGCAAAAAAATTAGCCTTCAACTTAGATGGGTAGGATTGCCAACTTTTTGTTAGGATTACAATTCTAGACATTTTTCCTCTATGGTTTGTCAGCTCAAAGGATAGGCTAACGTTGCGGATGGTATACAAAATAATGATAGAGCATCGAACTCCACTGATATAGCCACTTTTATGGATATGAGAGAAAATTCTTATCCCATCAATTATCCTAAAAGGATCTGGTTAATCGGCCCTATTCTGCATAGAATGGTATTCGGAATGATAACAATTATGATTTCGGTAGGCAACTTCACTCAAAAGATCACTCTCAAAGGTTGGAGTGAACCAGAGTCAATGGCAGTAAAAAACGAATCTTAAGGAGAAGAGAGAGACAAAAGCTCACACAAAAGGTATGGCAGTAAAAAAAGAATCCAAAGGGAAAGAGAGCAGAGACAAAAGCTCATACAAAAGGATAATATCCTTTAAAAGTTTCAAATATCTCTGCACATCCCTCAAGTATAGTCAGAGTTCTAAACAAAGGAGGTTTTCTTCCTTCAAACATAGCCATAGTAGCTACTGCCTCCAAATCTGAAAATACCATTGACAGCTCAAAGATGATCAAAGAAAATATTGATTATAACAGAAGAATGCTTAAAGGCAAGGCCCCTATGATATATGATCTTCACCAGACTCTGAATGGCATCCTTAATGATTCTAAGGAGCGGGCATTACTGAGCAAAAAGTAGAACTATCTCTAAAGCTTCTAAAGCTATTACATGTAACAGGCATGCTGGCATCAAAATAATCTTTTCTGGATTAAAGTTTACCCGGATCAGGATAGAGAGAATGAAGAATCTTTCATTATGGGACATAAGGAAAAACAGGAATTTTTAGCAAGGGATAAGGTTGCTACACTTCCTTCTAAATGTCAATCATAGGAGGGTATTCCATTATCCTCAAGCATCTAGAATTTAAATACTCAAGAAACAGTCACAGATAGTGGAAAAATCTATATACTGCTCCAGACAATGACAACTCATAAACCAAGGTTATGTGTAATAATAGATTTTTTTTTTTGAAGAATATAAGAATATATTAAACCACTAGAATGCGATCAAGTACAATGATAAGTGTGATGCTAAGAAATGAAGTGCCCATCATGATTCACAATCTGTAGGAATGTCGACCAAATTTCCCGCTTAACTGCGCCAGACAAACTTGAGACTTGGTAAGCTTGCCACAACTTATGCCTCAAGATCGGAACCAACCGAAAAGGGCTAAGAACTGCATTCTGAAAGACCTTCGCTCTCCGTCTTTTCCAAATCAACCACAGAAGCCAAGCTCGCGATAAATGGAACGCTTCTTTGCTTGGCCAGCGGCCAACTGCTAGGAAAGACTCCCAAGAGAATCTTCTAACTGCACAATGAAGACCCAAAGAGGGCTCTCACCCAGGACCAAGCTGCCCCTACCTGCATTGCATAGGACAAAGCAAAGTGCTCAATGGTCTCTCGACGCCTCCCACATAGAGGGCATGTTTCCGCTACACGAGGCTTGAACACGTGGACTTCGGACATTCACCCCGAGGCTACGGTGCAAGATGCGCCACAAAAGGGTGCGGATTTTAGGAGGAGGCAATGTATTCCACGCCCACTTCCACATGGCGGGCCACTTACTCCCTGGAAGCTTAAGCGACCACTTATCCGGCGACAGCGTGTCTGGCGCTAGAAGCCCATAAGCCGATGCTACAAACCGAGATGCATCAAGTCCACTATCGACTTCTAAACGCGATTGACTTGAGAAGACAAGCGCAATGGAATAGCATTAGCAATTCTGGTCCAAGTCCGTATGTCCTGTCCCGCCAAGGCCAAATCGTTCCTAAAAAAAACACCCACGGGGCCGGATGACCCTCCCAATACCGATCCACGGATGGATGTTACCCCGCAGCAATCCATCGATGCCGAGAGTACACGGGTGTAGGGAAGAGGCCAGGGGGAGATGAGAATCCAAGGGCACCCGAGAAAGGGCGATGAGGCTACTATACACCTGCTAGGGTCCAATGAAAAGAGAACCTTGACCACCTTCCGGGGAGGGGGAGACCCTTAAGAAAAGGCGAAGCATGAGGGAATGGCCGCAAATCCTCAAACAGAGCCCACGGCAACCCGAGCGAATTGCCGGCTTCCTAAACACAATAGAGTGACGAAGCGACTGTGCCAACAGAACCAAACCTGGGGATTGTTGCTCCTGCAACAACTGCCAGATGAATTTCGACACCAGCACCTTCATATGCAACGACACATCAAGCATACCTAAGCCCCCGCCTTTTTGGGACGCACACACTTCCACCATGCGACCTTCACTGTAGCCCCCTCCTCATTTCCTCCCCAAACAAAATTGCGAATGGTGTCATCCAACTCCTTAACCACACTTTCTGGCGCAAGTATGCAGGAGGCTGCATAAACATGAGTGCTACAGAGCACTGACTTGGCTACCAGAATCCTACCAGCCATGGTGAGTTTACTTCCCCTCCACCAATTCAGATGCTGCTTAAGATTCTGTAGTGTCTCCGCCCAAATTGCTCTAGCATTAATGTCCAAGCCAAATGGTATGCCTAACAGTTTGGCAGCTGTGTGTGGCGGTGTAATAATAGATTTTGAGCTTTAGCTGACGTAAATGATGAGTTTTGTGCCGATATTGAAGAGCCATTAACTATCCCCCAGGATTTTTCATATGTCCCCAACATTGACCCTCCAAATAACCATATACACCCTTCATCCTTGCCTTTGATTGATTTGGATAACTAGCCTCCTATCCCCCAGTATAATAATTCAAATTCTGACCATGTTGCAAGGCAACTTTCTGAGTTACATGTGGACACTGCTGGTCTATGTTCCTTTAGTTTAAATAAGGATAGAAATAAGAAAGATACAGTCACAGGCAAGGGGGTTAATTCAGAGGGTGAGGCAACTCATTTGGAAGAAAGAAAAGAAAGGAATAGACAAAGATCTGTGGATGTGAATACAGGCCTTATAGGATCAAAAGAAATTTTCTCTACTTTGGTACAAGGATATGTAGATGTTGACATAGTTCCTTCCGTAATTGATATGGACAAGGCTTTTCCACAAACAATTCAGCAATGGATGTCGCAGATAATCTTACCAGGCAAGATCTAAATCACTGCATTTCCCTTAAAGAAACAAATGAAGAAAAAAATGGTACTAATCCTTTTTTTCCTAATAATATGGTAATACAGTCCAAAATAACTGCTGTCGATCAAAATTCTGGCCCTCTCCTCTCCTTTTGGATATTGATAGCTCTGATAAAGAAAATGATTGCTCTCCAGTCATTAATACTTGGGAAGATGATCAATTTCTATCCTTTCAAATAGGGCTTTTTCTAAATCTAAGCGTAAAAGGTCTGCTTCCAAAAAAACCATTAAACTGAGGAGACCTATAATGCTTGATACTCTTGCTCTTCATACTAGGCATCAATTTAAGAGAAATAATAGGAGTCAATCTAGAGGGTTAATTTAGATATTTCCCTTTTTTACTCTAGTCTTTTTCTTCCTTTTATCTGCTCATGAAGATCATGACATGGAACCTTAGGGGACCAGTGGCCTGCAAACCCCCGGTTGGGATATTCTTAGTTTTCCAGCATGAACAGCCTTGATTTGGTTTGGGCATTTGCCCTCAACATGTATATTGTGTGGTGATGGGATCTTGCCCTCTTTTGTTCTGTGATGGGGCCTAGTCCCCTTTTTGCTTGATATATTTTGGACTTTGGTCTCCTGTTCTGTCGTCACATGTCCAATAGGACGCTGCCTAGTGGACGTTAAAATACTTATCTTATCTTATCTTATCTTATCTTATCTTATTCTATAGGGATATATCACTATGTGTGCAATATCCTATTGCAAGAATTCCTACAAGCAAACGAACATGGTCTGACTCAGTGCATATATATTCTAGATAAATCCTTGCATTACTTAAGCAAAATCGCCGTTTGCAATTATAAAATTCACTACACTTGCATCATCCTTGCAAGTACACTTTCCTGAGCCAGACTATTTAATGATGTAATATACATCACAAAATTGAATCCACTGCACATATTCAACAAATGATATTCTTGGGGCTTAGAACAATGAGATTTATCTGATATATGGTTTTATCCACTAATAACCATTCTTGATCATTTAACATTTCCATCCATATAGAATCTCCATTTAGGTTGCTAATGATTTCCTGCTTATTTGCAATACGACCGAAATCACCAAGTAAAAATAAATATCTATAGGGCATCATGTTCCAAGTGAAAGAAAGGATTGTCCCTATCTAGATTTTATGTATCATAGGTATGCGATCCTCTAGGTAGGAAGTAACAACCAACAAATGTTCTTCCTTTCGATCCATATATAATGTTTTAAAGCTTTGTGTTTAAGAACTGGCATTGCTTTCAAAAACTCATTCCGATTATAAGATGCAATGCCTCCAAAACCCTTGAGTCTCCACCCTTTTGTATTACAAGCTTAAATCCACAATGTTCAGCAATGCTTTTTCTTCCACAACTTCTCAGAGCACCATCTGTGCATGACTTGGTATTATACATACTTGAGGTTCTAGATAAACGTCTGCAATTACTGAGCCCTCAGTAGTCATTATCTCCGCTTATCTAGTATCATCATTACTACAAAGGTTTTTCCCTTGAAAACCTTTCGAGGCAGGGGTTTTTTAATCCTAGTAGTAATGATTGTACTAGCCCATTGTATGGGTCCTATTGTATGGTCTCCGTGGATGTTAAAAAAACTATTCTATTCTATTCTATTCTTCATGCTCACACGTCTCTAAGCAAATTTTGATATCTAAATTCAGCAATACATGATCCATAGTAGCAACCTTACTAGCAGCTTACATTCCAAGATCCAACCCTGACGGTCTCAAGTCCCTAGCATATATTATCATCACCTTGCCATTGCGCCAAGATGTCAAAAACCAACAATGCATTATCCATAGTAGCTAACTAAGTAGCAGTTAGTGTATTTACATTCCAAGATCCAACCTTGATGGTCTCGAATCCCTAGCATATAATACCATCACCTTGACAGGTAGGCTTTCGTCCAGGCCATTCTAGATAGACCATATTTTCACATTGTGTATGCTTATTAAACATAGTCGAAGCTTGAAACAAGACCTCTATATATGCTTTGTGGATTTCTCTTTTGCCTTTGATATAGTACCTCAAGCTTCTTTGGCAGTGCTTGCAAACACTTGGGGTTCCAGAAGACCTTTTAAATGCAGTTTATCTTGTACATTAATCAATTGGAAGAATGGAGTAATCATCATGGTGGCAGAGGCCCACATTTAGCATATTGTATCATCTGGTAGCTTATGTATTCTGATGATGTTTCACTTATGACACATACAGTTGCTAGTATGCAACAACATTTACATGCTCTGTACAGCTTTTGTGAGAGCACAGGCTGTGTGTTAAACAACTTTTGTGAGAACACAGCCTGTGTGTTAATCTCTAAAAAACCAAGCTCTTGGTAGTTCAATCTTCTCGGCATATTATTCTAACTTTGCTCTATGATAGCAAAGAAGTTGGAAGCTGTAAATAGCTACAAGTATCTTGATGTAGAATTCTGTAAAAACACACTTTGGAAACAGTGTATTACCAAGCGTGTGATTGCTGGCTAGAGGGCACCCTATACAGTGCATCCACAATTATTTTCGCACAGAGATTCATGATTGGTCACGCAAAGCCAACTTGTTTCGGGTTTTGGTAGAGCATGTTTTACTGTATGGTTCAAAAATGCGGAGACCTGCCATTAGTACTAGTGCTTGGGAGAGCTTCAAACAGATGCTTAAGTCCTTTCTCACTTACAGCCTAGGAGTCAAAACAGTGGTGCCCTATGCTATTCTTTTACAAGAGATAAATGTGTTTGGCCTCTTCAACATTTTGCCATGAAGTGCCATCTCTACTATATCAACAAGGTACATGACATGGATGATGATAGGTACCCTCTTCTCGCGCTTGCCATGGCTGAATCTCCTCAGCGTTTGAAACGATGTTGGAAAGAGCATTGTATATGCATGGTTTGCCCGCCGGTCTGTGCAACCGAAACACTACATGATGCTTGCTAGTTTTGATCCCAAGCTTTTGCAATAATATCTTGATGGTCGTTTTTCTCAAAAGATATGGATGCAGTTACCTTGGCCCAAGTTAAAACATGTCATTATCATACACATATAGATCCTACTGTGGACTGTCGGCCCCATTATTTCGCAAAAGATTTGAATGCTGCGAGTGCATCCACTATGCGGCCATCCCACGACGTCGGCTAAAGGCATCATCCAAATGCCCTTGCAAGCTTCTTAGAAGGCTGCATCCTTCAAGTATTTTACATTCAGACAAAAACACATCTGCCTCAGGTGGCGCTGCAGCAGAGGTTCATTTGAAAGGAACTGCGGATCATGATCCGAAACCGAATTATCTCCAAGGCAGGACCGAAAAAGACCTGGAAATGCCAAAGCTACGTTCGCATTCTAGTAAGCCCTATCTAGCCAAACTTGCATGACCCCCATCAATCTGATCATTGCACCAAATGAAGGAATTTTCACCATCTAACTCTAATAGGTTTCAATCATGGAGAAGACGATGCCATTGCTGACGCTCAAATCCAGGCATAACAGTAGACATGGCTCCTTGTTGATCCTCCCTTCTATTTCGACCATGTTGAAGTCTCCGACAAGAATCCATGAAATCTCTTGACTCATACTAAGCATCTTGGTCCGTAAAGATGCCCATAATGAAGCTCTTTGATGAGACTTATTATGAGCATAAATATTCGCAAGACCATATTGGGCTCCATAGTCCTGCCACAAGAGAAAAGCCCAGTGGCCAAACCGATCCACCTCAGTGAAAAGTGACTGATAATGAAGGTTGCCAAGCTATGAAAATCCACCTCGAATTGAAAAGTGGACCGATAATGAAGGTTGCCAAGCTATGAAGGGTTTGTTTTTGCATATACTAATAGCTTTTGGGGAATCATTGCCGTATACAAGGGGTTTTGGTTGAGCCCTTGCACGTAATGGTATATCCCTTTATACAATAGGTGCATCCGTCAATCACATTGAAACATTGACATCCAACTTAGATAGATAAAGCGATACCATCTTGAGGAGGAGGGTAAAAAGCATGTTAGGGTGTCCCTTAAAAAGCATTAGTGACCAAAAAGTACCTAAAAAGGTAGCGTATCCCCTTGTGACATTTGTGTTGTTTTAGAACTTTTTATACATATATTGGTCTCCGATAGCATTATCTCTATCTTAACTTTGAATATTAATGGACATCCATTTTAGATAGATAAAAGCGATATCGTTTTGAAGCTACCTAGTGTATGAGGAGGAAAAGTGGTACACCCTAACCACCCCCACCCCCGAACATTCCATGACTAAATGCATTGAGTGGCCAGGCGGACTTACTTCGCTCTTTCTGGTGCATCTTCCACTCAATGATCCTTGATTCTCAATTAGTATTAGATCGTTAAGAATGACTGGATGTATATAATTAATATGTTCCATGCATGGATCAAAAATAGGGGATTCCATCCCTAACAATTCGTGCATTTTTAAGAACATTCGACCATCTAAAAACCTTTCCGACGATTTTCAGGCTATAAAAGCAAAAAAATTCAGTAGAAAACACTTACAAAATGCACTTTCAATTATTTTTTCCAGTAGTCTTAAATATAGGGTGGCATTTTTAATGGTTAGTTATATCACTTTTTTCGAGCCCTGCTTCCACGTTGAAAGCTCTATAAAGTTAAAAAGAAAATGAACCACATTATTGAGAAGAGAATAGAATAGAATAGAATAGAATAGAATAGAATAGAATAGAATAGAATAGAATAGAATAGAATAGAATAGAATAGAATAGAATAGAATAGAATAGAATAGAATAGAATAGATTTTTAGCGTCCCACGGAGACCGAATGGCCTATGGGACCCAAACAAAAAAGAGAGCAGCAAACGTATTACTGACAGGATTAAAAAACCCCCGTCCCGAAGGGTTTTCGAGGGAAAAACCTTAGCAGTAATAAGTCTGCTGGCATGTTGTACAATTGTGCAGGACAGTTCAATGCCATCCCGGAAGACACAACTGAGTCTGTGCATCCATAACCTCCTGGAGGTATGACCCCAACAAACCCACTGATGCCGTATTCAACAACTCATGCAATGGTTGGCCAGGCACTAGCAATCGATCATACCGCTCCTTGATATGGGCAAACGCTGGGCAGACCTGGAGGGCATGACATTCATCCTCAATGGCGCCCTGGTGGCAACACTGGCAAAGCCTTTGCTCTCATGCTTCCCGAGCCCAATGTCCTGTCTCAATACGAAGGCGATGTGCACCCATGCGAATGGAAGCTATAAGTCTGCGCTTCTTCATGGGCAACTGGGTGTATAAGTACTGGTGTGGGTCTCTCATGAGCCTGGGATTGACTTGCTGCTGATAGTGTGCCAGCTTAACGTGCGTCAGAGCATCTGCATCCCAGAGCTTGCGAAGGAAAGTAGCATCTAGGTACAACTTAAGTGCCTTGTGATCTTTCTTTGTCCTTACATGTACACATCTGTTTGCCTGTACACCCCAGCGTGAGAACCACTGAGCTTGCTTGTCCTTCCGACAGGCTTTCAGGCGTTGGGGACCCATCACCATGGCCAAAGCAAGGTTGGCAAACGTGTATCACCCATAGCGACCACCTTCTGGAAGTAAAATGATATGGCGTTCCAATGCAGCCCGTTGAAGGCTGAAAACTTTGTCTCGGAGTAGGATCACGGGTTTGGGTGGACTTTACCCCAAGGGCTCGTGCCAAGAAGGCTTTCTGCACCTGCTCGAGGTCATTCCAGGTGTTGAGGGATATCACCGGACCCCATACTTCTGCCCCATATAAAAGGACCGGCTCGACCAATGCCCGAAATAAGTGTGACAACTCTGCCTTGTGGCTGTTGTTCTGCATGGCATAGAGTGCTTTCCAACCTGCCGTGACCCACAACCTGATGGCAGCATCCCAATGGGTGGTAGTAGAGAACTCGATCCCCAAGTACTTGTAGGTCGGAGCCACTTCCACATCCTGTCCCTGGTAAGTGAATGAGGGAAGCCTTGGCTGACGGGATGATGAGACTAGCAGCACCCTAGTTTTGGCCAAGTTAACTCGTATGCCGGTGAATCGGCAAAAAGTGTCGAGAGCATCCAGGTGAGGTTGCATGTCCTCTGGACTATAGGCCAGGAGGTTGACATCGTCAGCATATATGAGTTGCCGGATTGTTTGATGCATGAGATGGGCGCTCGCACCTCCATGCTCAGAGAGCCAATCTTCCAGCTGGTCAATGTACAGGCCAAAGAGTGTAGGGGAGAGGGGGCAACCTTGACGCACTCCAATACTACTGACGACCGGCTGTCCTGATGATGTGATACGGCCTGAGCATGCCTCGCATGACCTATACACGCATTTACGCAAGTCAAGGGGAGTCCCCAGCCGCCAGCAGTCCGTCCCATAACCCGTCGGGAACCTTTGTGTCAAAAAGCTTTTGTGAAATCCCGCGAAACAACGATGAGGGTTTTGTCGGTGATTCCTGCTATCCTCAATCAATGTGCGCAGAGTGAAGATATGGTCAATGGTGGGATGCACGGGCGAAAACACGCCTGTGTGAGAGCTTCGCATCTGCCTCCTCGCCCATATTGTCCGGCCCCGCTGCTCAAGGATGCCACCAACAGTTTTGCATAGAGGGAGTGACCATAATAGTGCGATAGTTGGCGGGCATTGAGGGTCCCCCGCCTTTGTATATGGGCACAACTCTACTAGTGGTCCTTTGTGGAGGGAAGCCTTCTTGCAATGCTTTGTTGAATAATGCCGTGAGAACAAGGCACCGGTGGAGGCCCGGCCCATTTCGAAGTTCCTTTTGCATGCCATCTAAATCTATTTGCCTTCCCATTAGCCGGACGTTGTAGGCCCATGATGACATCCCCTTCACGCGGATGACGAGCCATGCCTATCCGTGGAGGGATCGGGTGTCCGTCCCCAGCCGGTCGTAAAAGCCGCCAGGCATCGTACCCATTGCTCAGGGTGATGTTCCCTATGGGTCGGGTGCGGTCTTACTCAAGACCCTTCTCTAGAATGTCTTGGGGTGCCGCATCCGGAGACCAAACATCTGTTGCTGATGCTCTGCGAGATAGCTGGCTTTCTTGTTCTTGAGGAAGGAGCGGTATTGACTGATGGCCTGTGGGTGGGAGGTCACATCAGTGACTTGCCGGAGTGTGCGCTTGAGCTCCCGACACTCATCATCGAACCACCTGTTGCGGGGAAAGGTGGTAGCGCCCGAGGGTCACCGTGAGCGGCCTCTCCCAAAGCATCTCGGTATCGGGGCCGCCGGGTGAGTCGGTATGACAGCATCATTGAAGTGTGGGGAATTGTAGCGGTCCTGCCAGGTCATGCTTAAGCAGCTGGGCATAGATCCCTGCACGGCGGTAGTCCAGGCGCAGCTGAGGCACCTGGGGTGTTGAGGCAGTAGATGCACGGGGAGCTTGCCAATGGAGATGCACGAACAGGGGCTGGTGGTCCGAGTCCACTTCCTCGTCCCGAGTGACTGTTCCAATGGAAAAATGGGCAACCAGGCAAATCTATAGGAAGTAAATAGAATTTGCATAACAAGATTTGTTTTTCCTGACACTTGCCTTCATCATATTCGTCCACCAAGTAACTTTCAAAGCTTATGTCTAAGTTAAGACCTATTACAGTTAAAATGAGGTGTTCAGAATCATCCGCATTATCTCACAATATAGGGATATGAGCCCTCCCCTTACAATAAATCTCACCACAAGACCACCAATGTCCAACTACAAAAGCATTACCCCTACAAATTACTATTAAAGCCAGGCAACACCGAGCACCATTACTAGTATGTTATAATTACGACTAAAAATAATTATGTTAATGTGCACATCTCATATTATGTTGGGAAAGGTTGTATGCAAGGATATTGTTTGGTATTGATGAAAGATGGGATAAAGCTCCACTCAAATATAAAATTGTGGCATCGTACCACATGTAATGACGAAGATAAATATCATTATACTTCACTTTAAATTATATAAAATTTCGCAAGTATACCATCAAATCTAATACTTCACAAGTAAATAATAAAAAAATATACCATCAAATCTAATACTTCACAGTAAATAATAAAAAAATATTAGCAAGAAAGTCTATGAAGTGGTTAGGCAATTGGTATCACCATGTTCAAGCATAGATAATAAATATAGTCAAGACGGTGGTAAAATTGTGGATAGGGGTATGGGTTGTGCTCTCCTCGTGAGGGAAAAGGACTGTGTGATTGAAGAGGAAGATATGCAAGGATATCATATATGAACATGGGATGGGTCCCCGATCCTAATTATTTATGAGATAACGACGTTGCAAGTCTCAACAAAATATGCCGTACGTGAATATATGCTATATGCTGTGTATGTTTAAGATGAGAGCATAGTGTTGTTGGAATTTATGACTCATTTTGTCTAGGAGCATATACCAAATGCATGGCAAGGAGTGAGATGAGACATGACGAGGGCTAGAGTAGCCACAACATTGGGTGGATAAGGAAGTAAACTGATAAACAATCCCACGTAGTGGTCTTAACTGGGCCATGAACATGGCGAGAAGTCTTGATTCCATTCAATTCTGATGATGACGATGATGATATGATAAGATTTAATTGTGCGACGAGGGACTTTACACTTAATCATTACTTTGATAGCACTGCAACATGACATCGTGTTGCATTTGGATAGGGCGAAAAATGTGGTTAAACAACTACAGATCGTGGTGTTAACTAGGACAAAGAATAACTAGATGCTGTTAACTGAGGCAACTAAGACAAAAAATAACTACTTACTGACACCGTGATGTTGGCATTATCTTGTTGAGGACGCGTTGAAAGATCAGAATGATGTGTGTGAATGAAGTGCCATGTTGAAAAAGCTATGGAGGATGATTACGGGGGGTTATTGTCAAGTGGTGCTGGCAGTTTAAGAGAATCATGGCAAGGGGAGTTGGAAGGGGGTTCTAGGAATGTTGTTGATGTGAGGAAATATGCACTTCCCAAATATAATACAAGGGCAAAGTCAATAAGGTAATCTTAGCCAAGATTGTGAAAATCTAGACCAACAAACAAGTAAAATGGCTAGGGCAAAAAAAAAGGAAGGGGGGACAACACACGAATCTCGGGGAAAAAGGTCGCATAAATTGGGCGAGGACGGCAGCGTGCATTTAAAAAACACAACATTGGTCGTCATGCGGGAGTACTTGGTACAGCTTTTATTTGAACTTTCATACCTACTAATGTAAGGAATGACGTGGCAGCATCATCTAGATTCCTCGTAAAAAAGTCTTGTTTGTTGTTTAATCTATCGCTCTAAATGGGAACCCTTTATTAACCATTCGTGAGCGGGAACTCACAATTTCAAATAACCATTAGATTCATTACATTAGTACATTCTAGCATATACTATACTACCTTGTAATAAATAGCAATATATCAATATTCCGTATACATTGTATACATGAATGTTTCCTCAGCTTAGATTTTGATGTGTTAACACTCTCCCTTGAAGAAACATTCATGTGATGTGAAATGTAAGCTGATCCAAATTCTAAAGGTCAGAATAAATCGATGGAACGTAAGGTAAAACACTTTGAATGAAAGTAAAATCGATGGAATGCAAGATAACAGTGCTAAATTGGCGAGAAGTCAGCGTAAAACCGATGGAAGGGAGAAGACGGCAGCCTAATTGGTCCAATTTTTTTTGGGCAACATTTAGTAAACGAAAAATTGGACCAACATTTAGCAAAAGAAAGTATGCAATTGGCTCTGTGGCCAAAATTTGGATTAGCTTACATTTACGTCAATATAGGTTGTTTATGAGGAATCTTGGTATGCAATTCTAGATGATGGATTTCCCACCATTCAACTACCATCATCATTGCAAATTCATGCATGACACTTCAAGTTATTCTTGATCTCAATGATTCATTCTTTTTGCTATTTCTTGAAGCCCAGATTTGGACTTGTGTTCCCCTCCATCACCTCAGATTTTATGCTGCTAGATAATGCAGCCAAATTTATCAATGCGGATACGTGGTGTCAGATATTGAGGTCTGATGTTCATGGGAACATAATAATCGTGCGTTGAGGCTGGTTCATGGGAAACCAACCTTACCTTTAATGTAAAAAAAAAAAAAAAAAAAAAAATCTAGGGCCAAAATCACAGGAGATGGATTTCATCACCAAGAATCACACCCAGGCCAAGCAGTTACTAGCTTAAACTGCAACCTGCTATAGATTATTTATTGCATATACCAAAATACCATGTTATCCGTAGAAAGACGATACGTAGGGTAAGAAATTGTTTAGATTTTTTAGCCAGTTGGTTGGTAGTGCCCGAATACCCTGGTGGCTGATATGGGGATTGGGATAGCAGGGACCTAGTATCAGCCAGGCCTGCCGGAAAGAAGCGGGTGGGTAGTTGAGAAAAAGGAACACGGGCAGAAAGATAAGAACAAGGAAGAATTTACGTGTCAGAGTGGATCGGGTACATAAGAAGAAGCGGATATGGCGCTGCGCAGTTAAATAAGGGCTCAGAACCGAGGATAAGCAAGTAAGAATGGGACCCAAAAGGCGAGGAAGCAGATAAGGCTTTGCAGTCTCGCAGCAAAACAAAAACAGCCCACTTATAAAATAAATTAATTGCAGCACCCGAATCACATCAATCGGGTACACCATAGCTTAATCTTCATTATGATTCGCAACTTGCGGCCCTCAATTTTCCATTCCGATAATGAATCCGATCCGATCCAGGCAGGCTTGAAAAAAATATTTGCCCAAATTCAAAAAATAGCACAGATTCGCCGGAATCAAGGCACATTCTAGCGAGACAGGATAAGACGCGTTGATCTCATCCGATTCAATGCATTTGGGCAGTAAGGATATGGCTGTGTTGGATGAGGGGCGCCAGATTTGGCAGAGGTGAAGCTTCGCCGGAATTGGCTATGGCGTTTGAGGTGGGGCTTTAGGGCTTACGTGGAGATTTCGGGGCCAAAAGGCAGGAAAAAGACGGATTTAGAGGACCCAAAAGCTTGAAAGGTAGACTGGGACATGCCACATAATATAAGGCTCTGCCGGAGTTGAAGAATAGGCTTGACCTTATCCGCCAAGTAAGAGTTTATCATAAACTGTGTCAAAAGGCAAGAAAACTGGTCTGCAAGCAACCTGGGCCTTGTCTTTGTTTTTGGGCTTTGTAGATCCGGTCCATTGCTTGGCTCTCATCCGTTGCCTCAGCAGCTTAAATATTCGGCCGCCGATTTGCTTCCTCAGTCCGGAGGCTCCAATCCAATTGCGCCCTATTAATATTTCTTGATTCATAGATTCGTACCAGTTTGAAGCGCCTTAGCAGCGATTTGCAGCGATCTGTAGCGTTTGGAATTTTTTAGAAGTGTTTTGATTCTTGGGTTCTTGTTCTTCCTCTGCGAATTGAAGCGTTCTTGGATCCGATTCTTGGAAAACGATTGAATTTCTGAGTTGTGTTTGGACTGATCCGGCATGGATGTTCTTAGCCCTTGGGATTCTCCCCGGAAGCAGAAAAGGGTTTCGTTCGAGACTACAAATGGATTTGCGAAACCAGGGCTAGATCTTTCTGTTACTCCGGCGCCCATGGATGTACAGAACAGGGTAATGGAAGAATGCGCTTCTGCGACTTCTTCGTCTTCCTTGTCCATCTCCGGCGGAAGATTTAGCCCTGGTTTATCCACAGAGAGCTCTAGCGAGGATATGGAAGAAAACGAAGTGCAGAGTTCTTTCCGAGATCTCCCCGACCAGACTGTACCTCCGGAACAAGAAGATCAACCAAAGTAAGCCAGTTCTAGGTTTCTTTCTTTCTTCTTTTGCATTCAATTTCCTGCTCTGTTTCTTACCTTAGATCATCCCTCTGATTACAGAAAAGGCCTGTCTAAATTTTTCGGCGGAAAGAGCAGATCGTTCTCTTCGTTAGCAGATGTTTCTTCGCTTAAAGATCTGCCCAAACCTGAAAACCCATATGCCAAGAAATGGAAACGGCTCAAGAACCTGGAAGGCCAAGCGAAGAAACAGTTCTACCCGCCCTGCAATCCGGCAGGAAGAATAACGAAAAAATCCGGTTTGGGCAGTAGCAGTAACCTTGCATTAGCATTTGCCATGTCCGAAGGCCTTGAATCCATGGATTGGACATTGTCCTTGAAGGAATTGAATTCTAGTTCGCTGCCCAGATCATTTTCCATGGCTGAATTCATTGTAAAACGGGAGCCCAGATCCCCTGCTTGGGGCACTACTTCTAGGGTTCATTAACTGTACCGGACTTGGCTATGGCGGATTAGAGCTTCTGCCGGACTTAGAAAATGTCTGATTTGATGGAAATTTTAAGTTTTAAGATTCTGCCTCACTTGAATGTGGCGGATTGAAAGACACTACAGCTTCGCCAGACTTGGCTATGGCGGATTTATGAATTTTAGCTTTGTACAGCACAGAACACGAGGATTTGAGTCCCTTGACGCAGAAACAGGTATAGAAACCAAATTTTTTACAAAATGTTAACAGAACAGAACAGGCAGGTCGATCTGAGGGAATGAAATTGCCCTTGATGGATCGATTTCTTCACTTTTTTTGTTGAAGGGAAGAAGAGATTTCTTTCCCTCTGTGTTGTACTGGAATGAATAGTCCATATTTTGAGGAAGATTTGTAATGTAAAGGCCTGCTTCCAAAGCCTGAAAGATTTGATCTCTGGCTGCACAGCTCATGATTGACTCGCAGATAAGTATGGTACTAACCAACAGGAATACAATTTGATGGAAATTAGGTTACATTTCCACTTTGAAATCTACGATTATTCTATTTCCTATGACAAGTGCCCATTGAGGAAAAAACCTAATCCTTCAAGAATTGGCCCCTTGTTTTGGAAATAGATAAGACGTTTTTTTTTTTTTTTTTTTTTGTTTTGGAATAGATAAGATGGGTTTTTTTTACGTCCATGGCCAGAGCAAAGGTCCATAGCCCAAATGAAACTGGGGGATAAAACTCCCTCACAAAAACAAAATAAGCAAACAAAAACAACATATAAAGATAAGGAAGATCACGACTATTGGAATGAAGATGGATAAGCATTAGAATGAAGATAAACATCAGATAAAGATAAGGAAGAACGGGACTATTAGAATGAAAATGCATGTGTAGAGGATAAGCATTAGAAGGTGTAGAGGATGAGCATCCCAAGAGCCAAGTATTGTATATATATCGAACACAATCATGTTTAAACCGCGTGTTATTTGGGACATTGTAATGTTAAAGCCACATCAAAAAAGAAATATACGGAGTTTGGTGAACTTAGCACTTTTGTGGTGATTTAAGGATGGTTTAAACATAATTATGTCTAATATTTATACATATTAATCCTAAGCAGATAAAATGGGATCTGTCGATTTATGTTTGCATCAATAAGGAGATGCTTGATTTATGTTTGTATCAATAGAGGGATGCTTAACTCATAGGCTTGTCAAGAAGCACGTAGGTTATATCACAATTGGAGGAAATATATCAATTGTTGGCCTAATCCAAGCTTTGCATTATCAACAATTGCGTATATTTGCATCTTTCTTGCAAATAAAAGACACGATGGTGAAATTTTTTATATCAAATCGACCGGCATCGAAAATGCAACCTCTGGGTGTCCATGTTCATTATTCGGTAGAACCGATGAATAAAAACCTGGGCATAATTTCCACCATTTCAACCTGATTGGTTAGAGTTATGTCCCCATAGGTCACGTGCTTTGTAACTTCCAGCATTTGTTCCAAATCAAAATTACACCTAGTTCTTTTGCCAAATTGATCTCTATGTTTAATGACTAATGGTTTCATAACAAGATAGTTTGATTGATTAATAAGATCAGGCTATGTTCAATGTTCTTGTCTCATTAACCATATGTTATGGCACAAGTGAAGGGGATAACTAGATGATAAGTGAATGTAGAATGTGCAAGATCACAAGGCAGGCAAAAATGGACATGAAATGGGATAACGTGGACAACACGGGTAGGCCAACTAACATAATCATGTAGTATATTCCTTGGTCGGCATGCTTGTGCTCTCATGAAAGAGCAATACAATACATATTAAATCGAAGTTAGGCACATGGGAGATCCCTTATATTCTATTGGTTGAATATATAGGTAATATGTTTGAAAATTCATTCAACCTATGATAGAAGGGCCAATATACATATATACTCTTGATTTAGTAAAGGTATAAATTGAAATTGAGTTGAATTGTTTTCTATCATGCTCGAGAAAATATAAATAAGATATTGTTGTTTTATAGTAGGCAGGAGGAGTTAACGAACAAAAGCACCACTAGGGGTGGTTTGTTAAGGTACAATGTACCACTATTTAGGTCTATTATTTGGATAGACTTGTCCTCTACGACTCTATGCTATCTTGGGGTTTCAACTATTACATGTGCTTGGTCTCCATTATAGATTCTTTGCTATCTTGTTAGGCAATATGCAACCACTGGGGAGGACATTGCGTGTAATTCACTATTGGCATCATGCTTCATAATCAACTATACAAATGCACAATGAATGGTGATGTTTCTTGTACACCAATATAGGTCTCCAACACCAACAAGCCTAAACTTTGTTACGTACAAGATAAGGGAATGAAATGCAATATGAGGTTGCTAATATTCATGAAGTAGGATCTAAACTGGAGTTTTAAGACAACATTATCAAAAAAGGGGACAATAATTGTTGACAAATTCTTGATGCTATGAACTTGTCATGTTCTATCATATAGGAGGAGTTATTCGTAGTTGCAATAAAGTTCAAGTTTAAAAGTAAAGATATCCTAGAAGAAATGGAAGTGCATTTTGGTAATGCCACATGCTCCTCCCTAACAAAAAGTGGATTGACGACTTCGCAAAACATGTAAGAAATTATAATAAAGTTTCCTTATTCAAAATCGATTCCACCACTTCTCCATTATTTGTATAAATTTAGAGGCAACTTAGCTTTTCCCTAGATATTCTCTGGTGATAATAAAGTTTCGATATGAATAGAATAGAATAGAGTAGAATTGAGTTGATTTTTTTAATATCCACGCAGACCAAGAGGCCATGGAACCCATACAATGCGCTAGTACAACTATTACTACTAAAATTAAAAAAACCCCACCTAGAAAGGTTTTCAAGGGAAAAACTTTTGCAATAATGATGATACTAGACAACCAAGAGAAAATAAGTAGACTATGATGATTATTGAGGGCTCAATAATTGAAGACGCTCATCTAGAACCTCAAGTATGTATAACGTCAATTCATGCATAGATGGGGCTCTGAGAATTTGTGGGAGCATGGAATGAATTCTAAAGTTCAAATAACTATCTTAGAAGAGTATGGTTTTCATATTCAATAACCGTAATTGGGAACATGCACATAATCTCGCAATTGTGGTCACCCCCATCTATCTGTTTCAATTTGTAGCTTGTGGAACCCTATGCGAATTCATGCAATAGCTACAAGCTTTTACCTGGACAAGGAAGCAAGCAAATAAGCTTGTGGTTTTAGTGCCAAAGTAGGATTTATATGTGTATGATAATGACCTGTTTTAACTTGGGCCAAGGTAACTGCATCCATATCTTTTGAGAAAAACGACCATCAAGATATTATTGCAAAAGCTTGGGATCAAAACTAGCAAGCATCATGCAGTGTTTTGGTTGCACAGACCGGCAGGCAAACCATGCATATACAATGCTCTTTCCAACATCGTTTCAAATGCTGAGGAGATTCAGCCATGGCAAGCGCGAGAAGAGGGTACCTATCATCATCCATGTCATGCACCTTGTTGATATAGTAGAGATGGCGCTTCATGGCAAAATGTTGAAGAGGCCAAACATTTATCTCTTGTAAAAGAATAGCATAGGAAACCACTGTTTTGACTCCTAGGCTGTAAGTGAGAAAGGACTTAAGCATCCGTTTGAAGCTCTCCCAAGCACTAGCACTAATGGCAGGTCTCCATATTTCAGAACCATACAGTAAAACATGCTCTACCAAAACCCGAAACAAGTTGGCTTTCCGTGATCAATCATGAATCTTTGTGCGAAAATAATTGTTTTGCACTGTATAGGGTGCTCTCTAGCCAGCAATCACACGCTTGGTAATACATTGTTCCCAAAGTGTATTTTTACAGAATTCTACATCAAGATACTTGTAGCTATCTACAGCTTCCAACTTCTTTGCTATCATAGTGCAAAGTTAGAATAATATGTCGAGAAGATTGAACTACCAAGAGCTTGGTCTTTTAGAGATTAACACACATGCTGTGTTCTCACAATTAAAGCTGTTTAACACACAGCCTGTGCTCTCACAAAAGTTGTACAGAGCATGTAAATGTTGTTGCATACTAGCAACTGTATGTGTCATAAGTGAAACATCATCAGAATACATAAGCTACCAGATGATACAATATGCCAAATGTGGGCCTCTGCCACCATGATGATTACTCCATCCTTCCAATTGATTAATGTACAAGCCAAAGAGTGTAGGAGATAGAGGAAAACCCTGACGTACTCTGGTATTGCTAGTGATTTGGATACCTGATGCTAGAAATTTAGCAAAGACCCTTTCATAGAGCCGATAAACTGCATTTTAAAGGTCTTCTGGAACCCCAAGTGCTTGCAAGCACTGCCAAAGAAGCTTGAGGTACTCCATCAAAGGCAGAAGAAAAATCCACAAAGCATATATAGAGGTCTTGTTTCAAGCTTCGACTATGTTTAATAAGCATGCACAATGTGAAAATATGGTCTATCTAGAATCGCCTGGACGAAAGCCTACCTGTCAAGGTGATGGTACTATTTGCTAAGGATTCGAGACCATCAAGGTTGGATCTTGGAATGTAAATACACTAACTGCTACTTAGTTAGCTACTATGGATGATGCATTATTGGATTTTGACATCTTGGCGAATGGCAAGGTGATGGTAATATATGCTAGGTACTTGAGACCATCAGGGTTGGATCCTGGAATGTAAGCTGCTAGTAAGGTTGCTACTATGGATCATGTATTGCTGAATTTAGATATCAAAATTTGCTTAGAGACGTGTGAGCATGAAGAAAAAGCATTGCTGAACATTGTGGATTTTTGCTTGTAATACAAAAGGGTGGAGATTCAAGGGTTTTGGAGGCATTGCATCTTATAATCGGAATGAGTTTTTGAAGGCAAAGCCAGTTCTTAAACACAAAGCTTTAAAACATTATATATGGATCGAAGTACTTGGTACAAAAGGAAGAACATTTGTTGCTGGTTGTTACTTCCTACCTGGAGAATCGCATACCTATGATACATAAAATCTAGATAGGGACAATCCTTTCTTTCACTTGAAACATGATGCCCCATAGATATTTATTTTTACTTGGTGATTTCGGTCGTATTGCAAATAAGCAGGAAATCATTAGCAACCTAAATGGAGATTCTATATGGATGGAAATGTTAAATGATCAAGAATGGTTATTAGTGGATAAAACCATATATCAGATAAATCTCATTGTTCTAAGCCCCAAGAATATCATTTGTTGAATATGTGCAGTGGATTCGATTTTGTGATGTATATTACATCATTAAATAGCTTGACTCAGGAAAGTGTACTTGCAAGGATGATGCAAGTGTAGTGGATTTTATAATTGCAAACGGCGAGTTTGCTTAAGTAACGCAAGGATTTATCTAGAATATATATGCACTGAGTCAAACCATGTTCGTTTGCTTGTACGAATTCATGCAATAGGATAGTGCACACATAGTGATATATCCCTATAGAATAAGATAAGATAAGATAAGTATTTTAACGTCACACTACTAGGCAACGTCCTATTGGACATGTGACGACAGAACAGAGGACCAAAGTCCAAAATATACCAAGCAAAAAGGGGACTAGGTCCCATCACAGAACAAAAGAGGGCAAGATCCCATCACCACACAATATACATGCTGAGGGCAAATGCCCAAACCAAATCAAGGTTGTTCATGCTGGAAAACTAAGAATATCCCAACCGGGGATTTGCAGGCCACTGGTCCCCTAAGGTTCCATGTCATGATCTTCATGATCAGATAAAAGGAAGAAAAAGACTAGAGTAAAAAAGGGAAAGATCTAAATTAACACTCCAGACTGACTCCTCAAGAGCAAGAGTATCAAGCATTATAGGCCTCCTCAGTTTAATGGTTTTTTTGGAAGCAGTCCTTTTACGCTTAGATTTAGAAAAAGCCCTATTTGAAAGGATAGAAATTGATCATCTTCCCAAGTATTAATGATTGGAAAGCAATCATTTTCTTTATCAGAGCTATCAATATCCAAAAGGAGAGGAGAGGGCCAGAATTTTGATCGACAGCAGTTATTTTGGACTGTATTACCATATTATTAGGAAAAAAAGGATTAGTACCATTTTTTTCTTCATTTATTTCTTCAAGGAATATGATTATGATGCCTTTTTAATTGATTTTTAGATCTATATTATAGATAATAGATTATCTTGCTCAAGTTTTCGACATCCATTGCTTTATTTTTTGTGGAAAACCTTGTCCATATCAATTAGGAAGGAACTATGTCAACATCTACATATCCTTAGTAATTTTTTTGCTCCCGATCCTATAAGGCATGTATTCACACAAGAGAGCAAAATCTATGCATTTGTCTATTGCTTTCTTTTTCTTTTTTCCAAATGAGCTCTTGATTTATTGCATTAGATTTCAAGGTTAGATCCCCTTGATGTTCCCTTATCCTTCTCATTTCTATCCTTATTTAAACTAAAGGAACATAGACCATTGGTTGTTATGTATCTCGGAAAAGTTTTGCAACATAGTCGGAAATTGAATTATTATCTTGGGGGATAGGAGGCTGGTCATCCAAATCAATCAAAGGCAAGGATGAAGGTGTATATGGGTATTTGGAGGGTCAATGTTGGGGACATATGAAAAATGGTCTATCTAAATGGCTCTTTCAATATCGGCACAGGTAATCATCATTTATATTTTTAAAGCTCAAAATCTATTGTTTTAGGAATGATAACCTAAAGAAATTTGGTTTCTATGAGTTGTCATTTATTTTTGATATAGATTTTTCCACTATATATGCTTCTTGAGTATTTAAATTTGGATGCTTGAGGATAATGGAATACCCTCTAGTGATTGACAAAAGTGGGTTATAGCATGTTCACCTTGCCCATTGTAGTACAAAATTCTTGTTTTTTCTTATTTTCCATAATGACTATTCTTCATTCTAATATCCAAATCTGGGTAAACTTTAAGGGTGGTGAAGGATTATTTTGATAGTGGTTAACCATTTTTTGAATGCAAAAAATGTAATAGCTTTAAAGCTTTAAAGATAAAGTTACATTTTTGCTTACAATTAATGCCGCTCCTTAGAATCATTAAGGATGCCAAACCAAGAACATTTTATATTATGTTTTACGATTGAAGATCATATATCATAGGGGCCTTGCCTTTAACATTCTAAAAAGATAGATGGGATCAATATTTTCTTTGATCATCTTTTGATGCCGTCAATATATTTTTTATTTTGGGTGGCTAATGTTTGAAGGAAGAAAATATCCTTTGTTTAGAACTCATTCTATACTTGGATGGATGTGCTAAATATATTTGAATGGTTTGTAAAGGATATTATCCTTTCATATGAGCTTTTTGTCTTTGCTCTCTTCCCCTTTGGATTCTTTTTCAAAAATACCTTTTGTGTTCGATTTTTTTTGTCTCTACTCTCTTCTCCTTAAGATTCTTTTTTTTATTGTCATTGACTTGGTTCATCCAACCTTTGAGTTTTTATAGTTTTTGAGTGAAGTTGCTCCAAATCATAATTGTTATCATTAGAATACCATTACGTGCGAGAATAGGGCCGATTAACCAGATCCTTAGGATAATTGATGGGATGAGAATTTTCTCTCATATCCATAAAAGTATCTATATTAAGGAGTTCAATGCTCTATCATTATTTTGTATACCATCGAGGGCATTTTAGACTTGTCTTTGACACGACAAACCATAGAGGAAAAATGTTTAGAAAAGCGACAAAAGTTGGCAATCCTACCCATCTAAGTTGAAGGCTAAATTTGTTTGCCAAAGGTTGAACCATTTTGGGAATGGAACCAGGCACAATCTTAGAAATGTCCAATCTTTAGGAGGTTTATATGGAGAATATTCTTTAGTAATGTAAGTGCCAAAAAGAGTTGAAAATAATAGAGAAACAATCTTCATTCAATAGATAGGGCTAAGATCACTCATGCTTCATAAAGGCAATATAGGCCTTTTCCAAAGTCGTTTTTATAGGAAACAAGGGGCTCCATTTGAGAAAAAATATTTGGAAGTTATCAAAAGTTGATTTCCCAAGTCTTCAACAAAAATTTGCAGTTCTTTCGAGGTTTGCACATTCAACAAGAAGATAAGGATATTTTAACTAGTAGATAGAGTTGATTGTTATCCTTTATAATTAAGCAAATGATCCCATGATTTCTCAATTCTAGCCCCAACTTTATCCATCATAGACAATGATGATTTACTAGAAAGAGAATCAATCTTAACACTAAACAGTTGGGGGACCATTCTGGTCTATGGACCAAAATTGGCCCACATTGATCCATTGCCATAAACCAATATATTCTTAGAATAGAAATTTTCAATTTCGTTGTGGGAAGCCATCATATCAATCTTTACTTGATTCTTAATAAATTTCAAGAATTTCAAGACCAATGAACTCACCTATATTAGCAAGTGATTGTTCAAATATGTAGCATAATAACAGGGGTTACTTTTAGATTTTTTATACGGCTTTTTTTTCACATGGTTTTTCTATGATTTGGTTTTGTTGTATTAGATTTGAAGGTGTACTAAATAGTATTTCTCTTGCACCTTTTCATGGGCTATTGATTTTACTTGGTTGGAACAATGTTAGAGGGTTGTTGTCTTTTCTCCTGCATGATATTTTTGTGCATGACCATTTATTCATGTGTATGCATGATGCATGTGCACATGCATGTGCATCTTTGTGTGCATGGAACAAATGGCTGTGCAAGTGCAAGTGCATGTGCATGTGTGCATGTGTGTGCCCCTTGTGCATATGCATGTGTAACTTGCCCTCTTTAATTCTTATTGGGAGTGGATTTTTACTACCACAAGATGGATTTTTCTCACACTTACAAAGGTATTTATTTTTTTAATGTTTCTGCTCTTCTAGTTAATGTTTTTTCACATGACTATATTGGTTTCTGATTCTACACATGTAGTCTTTTCCCAAATGTTCCCCTTTTGTTTCCTTCCCTAAATTCTTTACGCATTCAAGTTTAGGCTATTAAATATGTTTGCTTCTAACTCTTGGATATAAACGGCTTGGTGAATTGTTCATAGCGAAAAGTGGCCTTTAGCTTCAATCAACAAAGGGATTCTTATGCAAACTAAAACAACTATAATTATTCCCGCCCTTGTTATAATTGGTCACTCAAATAGTGCAAACCTAAAGAATGCATTTATATTGTAGGTTTGGAACTTTAATCGAACCATAAGGTGAATCATGCATTACCTTTAAGCTAGAGATGGAGCATTCAAAATAATATGGATTGATAAACAATGGGTGTCATTGTGAAATACTAAGCAATAGTTGCATCATATAAATAACAATATGTAATAATAATGGTTTTTTGTGTTGCAAATTTTATGACATTTGAATAATGGGATCAATCTGCTCTATTTTTATGGTAACTTTTACTTATGTTCTATTTGGTTTTTATTGTCATCAAATTCAAAAGTAATGATTTGATGAAAGCCTCAAATGAATTCTAGTTTAAATCATTTTGAATTCTAAAATTTTGCCTTGTGTCAGGCTACCAATTTGGGGGCGTCTCTAAGGCCCGAGTTCAAAAAAAATTTTTGCAACACAAACCATTAACATCCAACATGTAAAAATTAAATCCCCAACACATAACAACCAACACATAACAACTATTGACATTAACAACCAACACATAACTACCATTGACATTAATTAACACAACCATTGGGTTCACCAACACATTTAAATTAAAATCCCCTTAAACCCCTTTGGTTTGGGTGCATATTCATCACGGGGGGAACATGGCGTAGGCTTTCATGAGCCCTAAAAAATTTGCTTTTTTGCAACCATATTTGGCTCCGAAAACAACATCATATAGTATTTAAGCTTAGATATGAAATCTTATAGTATTTTGCGAATCTTGTTATCTGATATAGCAAATTTTGTACTTGCATACCTTAACAAGCAAAACTTTAAAGGCATACGGTATAGATTAAGGAATAAGGAGTGAATATGCCTATCCCTCGACTCCATTTTAGGAGTCACCGGTGTGAATATGCACCCAAACCAAAGGGGGTTTAAGAGGATTTTAATTTAAAAGTGTTGGACCCAATGGTTGTGTTAATTAATGTCAATGGTAGTTATGTGTTGGATGTTCTACCTCCAACATCATACAAGCTTGCACTCTTGGGTTTTCCTAGCAAAAAGCAGGCCTAAACCTTGCTAAAATTAAAAGTATTTATCTATTTATGATAGACCACATTAATTTGTATGTTTTTAGCTTTGGTTGCTATCATCTAACATTCGTGGGAAGTCGGTAAACCCTATTTTGTTCAAAAACCGTTGATTTTCAAATTTAGGAATTATTTTATTATTATTATTATTTTATTATTTTATTTTATTATTAATTCTTGTGGTCATGGGTTCTTAACTATATGAAGTACAATCTTATTTTTTTTTTTGGAGTGTTCATAAGTTATATCAACTTCAAAAATCAATAGAATTTTTCTACCACAATTTAGGACAAAGTTATATGTTAAAATACTCCAAAATCACCATCTAGAAGTATCACTTAGGGGCAGAATGTTGCATTCTTCTTATCGTCTACATAGAAAATTACTTTATCTACTTGCATATAATGTAATTAGGGTTTAATCATGCAATTAACTAGATTTAAAGATGATGTACAACCATAGGATTAACACATTAGAGGTTAATAATTTGAGTTAATTCTAAAGTTATAGGCTGAAAACTCATCATTTACTAGCTAGAGAACGAGAATCAAGCTAGTGATTTAGCAAAATTTTGGAATCAAGCTCTGAGTTTTCTCAATCTCTTCATTGAGCCAATGGGGCTTGGATGGTTTCAAAGGTAATTCATTGTTTTGCACAAGAGTTTCTGAGAATTACAGGGTTTTGTTATCTAGGTAGGTCTCTCAAAAAGCACCATTCTCCTTTAAATAGGATCGATTTATGCTCGGCATCTATCTATCGTTTCGATCACATCGCCTCGAATGGCATCATGGATCATCATGCGATCTTATGGATGTTCAAACTGTTGGTATTTTGTCCAGGTTGGACTTGCGGATGGTTCTCTATGTTTACTTGAGGGATCTAAATTTTGCAACTCCAAGTTGCTTGCTATTAACCCCTCCATACCAAAAATCGTTTCTAGGTTCTCGCTTGCAATTGCCTTGGGGAAGGGCCCTTAGGTCTACCGCCCCTCCACGAACTCCCATAGTTCCCCCGACCAGATGGGATTAGTCTTCGAGAGACTAACCGGGAAGCTGGCTTCCTCTTGATCCTTTCTAAAAAGAATCGAATGATCCTTTGCCAAGGATGGGGAATTATCTCCTGAGATAATTCCTTTGATGCAACTTCGCTCTTGTAATCAATATTGCAATACTATAGTCAAATATAACCCACACCCTTGTACTCCAATTACAAGTGAATCTCTTGCAAGGACTTGCAAGCAATCAGCGGATTGCTTCCTTGATATCCAGCCACCCCAAGGTGCTTGAGAGACCAAACCGTGCTCAAAGAAGTCGGATTTGGTGGAGAATCAAAAAGACTCCTTGGCTGGTGCTGTAGAGACAAAACAACAATTTTGAAGCCTTTACCAATTGGTGGGTCTCTCCAAATCAGATTATCAGCCCTTAAATAGGGCGAATGCCTTCTTTGCATGGCTTCTCATGAGATCCGACCACAGAGGTGGCTTTCATGCTCGGGCATGGTGAATCTGAGCATAGATGGCCTTCTTTGCCCCTCCTCTTGCTTGATATAAAAAGCTTGAGCTTTTTGCCCCTTTTCTGTTTGGTCAATCCCAATCAACTATAAGGTGCCGCGTGGGTACATTAACATTTATTTAATGTCCCATCTTAGCCTAATGTTTTTCATTAAAACATTATAAGTTGCACCCTAGGGCCAACTTTGCTAGCCCCTAAAATGTCCCCATAGCCAGATTCACGAGCTTATGGTCCGTCGCATAGCCGCTATACTGAGATACTATCGGCGGTACCCAAATACTCATGGATATCCGTCAGAGTCAGTAAAAGCAGTCACCCACAGGGAGCACTGTAACAATTCCTCCCTCCTCTAAGATATTGTCCTCAAGGTATTTTTAATTAGTTCGGGTGAGGAAGCTGCTGCCGAACTCATCAGAGCTCCCATGTGGCATCCTCGGAGTGCAGCCCTGTAAAACCAAGTGTTCTACAACATCTATGTTAGCGGCATTTAGAACTCTTTTATCCAAAAGGCGTTCACGGGCGTTCTGAAGGAGTCTAAGACAAGCGGTATACTCTCGGGTTTAACCCGTTATACGTATCTAGTATAGCACGCTTGGTTGACTTACATGAAGCGGGATGGATCCTAGATCCGTGGTAAGCTCAACTCATATGCCATTGGACCTATTCTTTTAGAATTTTAAAGGGTCAGAAGCATATCGGATGGTAAGCTTAGGCACCCATCCTTTTACTAAAAGGTCATAAACTATTCACCCTTAGTGACGAAGGATAGACCACTCTCGGAAAGACATAGTCTCCTCCCTCATAGGAGACATCTCGTCTATGCTTATTGGCGCTAGACATATATCGATCTGAGCCCTTTGCAAATTCATCTTGCATTGATGCGGTGTGCATCCATTTCATAAACATATTCATAACTGCTTACGCTTTGAGATACTTGTGCATCCCAGCATAAGTTCTCGAGTTTCTACCATCATAGCCACAAAAGGCGTCATCTTGATACCCATATGATGGCTATTATTGTAGGCAAATTCCAAGTAGGGCAAATAATCCTCCCACTTAGAATGTTTACAATGAGCAAAACTTCTCAACATATCCTCCAGGATCATGTTAATTCTCTCAGTTTGTCCATCGGTGCGGATGATTCCCACTACTCATACGCAACCGCACTTTTAGCCCTTCATGGTCTCTCAGAAATTGACTGTGAACTTGGTATCCTATCACTTATAATAGATAGCGGGCAAATGTCGGAATCGCGACTGCATGTAAGCTGCATTTCGTCGAATCATAACATCACCCCTTAGAGGTATAAACTTAACATACTTAGTCAAGCAATCAACCACTACTAAGATCCGGGTGTCTTTGTAGCGATCCGGGGTAATGAGACTACAAAGTCCATATCACACATTTCCACCTCTCATTAGGTGCTTTGGAATGGGTTATAACAGGCCGGGGTCTTGCCATGTTCGGCTTTCAGACTGACACACCAAACAATGTGAAACCATCTGTTTCACTTGGTCTTACAAACCCGGCCAATAATATTGCCTTTTAACCAGCTCATATGTTTCCCATTCACCTCCATGTTGACTACTTAGGGTGTCATGATGCTTATGAATAATTGCTTCTCGCAATTCTTCGTACAAAGGAACATGCACTCTTCCCTTATAGAAGTATAACCCTTCTTGCTCGGTCCACCAATCCCGTTTTGGTGATTGCGGTCTTCTTGATCCTTTGCATATGCATCGCTAATCTTCTAAAAAGGTCATTCTCCATGATAGCAAGAGCATTCACATGCTTAATTCTTGATAAAGCATCGACTACTGGGTTATTCTTCCCATGTGTATGCTCAATACTAAAATGAAATTCATGGAAAATCAGCCACCTACCTTTTGCCTAGAGCTAATCTCAGCTTGACTTTGCAAAAACCTCAATGGTTTATGATCGGCGATAGGCGACAAACTTGCGCGGTTCCTTACTTGTACCACTTCTCAAGTAATGCCTCCATGTTTTTAGGCGTGAACTATCGCCAATAGCTCTTGCTCATATGTAGCATAATTCCGTTTGAGAATCAAGCTTTCGGCTTTTATAAACCACTACCCGATCTTGCTGCATTAATACAACCCCAAATGCTTGACCATAAGCATCGGTATAAACCTCAAAGGATTCATTGAGATCGGGAACCTTTAGTATGGGGCTACTAAGCAACAACCTTTTGACAAGCTCAAAAGCTTCTTGTTGAGCTTTCTCCCATACATACTCGCGATCTTTCTTTAGAAGATGCGTGGTGGAGCTACTACTTTTTGAAAGTTTTGGCACAAATTTTCTATAGTACGTAGCCAAACCCAAAAACTTCTCAACTCGAAAACTTTTTGGTGGTAGCCAGGTCTTACCTTTGCTTGCACCTTCTTGGGATCGTGACACTCCCTCCCAGAAAGGATGTGTCCAAGGTATGCAACCCTTTGCTTAAGAAAATCACACAAGGCCCCCAAAAAAGAGCGCGCATAAATAATCACCATGAGAACTGATTTTCGTCTTGATAAATTGTAATCTCATCAAAACCATATATTCTCCATGGTTTTGTAAATCATTACTAGTTTGCATCATATTTTTTATACTAATTCTATCTCTTGTACTAGTTTCTTGAAATCATCACTAGTTGGGAGGTGTTTTTCTAGCGTGCATTTTTAATATTGTAATATAGGATGATTTCTAATGCTAATTGTCAATAACCTATATGGTTTTGTAAGATAGTTCTAATGCGTTGAAGTTAATTCAAAGATCGCATTTGATTTTGCAAATATGCTATGCTTTTGTTACTTGCTTATTCTATAGTCCATTTTGATCTGGTTTATTTGTTGCTTTTATTATATACTTGTTCCATTGATCATGAGCATACCATATTAACTAGTCATTCCAAACTATACCTAATGCTTGGTGTTGCAAACTAGAAGATCTTAATAGCCAAGATTTTTAGTTTGCCATCTCTCTGTAGTATGTAATTTGGGTGTCAATGAATGGTGATAAGTATGGATTGTGGCATATAGATATGTCACATTATTTATAGTTTTGTCGATGGATGAGAAGAGACCCATAGTCGTTTCTTCGTCAAAAGATTGAAGCAATGAAATATTTGTTAGACTTTGCCATCTCATTCAACACTCTTAAGGTTGGTACGATTGACTAGATAGTAATTCTCCAACATCAAACTAGAAAGGATTATTGAAATTTTGACCAGCATATTTTGGGACTTAGCGACCATGGTAACTTCAAATTTGACTGATTACAAGTGCTCTAATCGACTAGAGGTCTACGTGGCTCATAAATTTGGGTGATCAGACCGTTGAGTAATGTTTTAAAAAATGTTTGTTGAAGGATGCACTATCTTTTCTTTCATTCATATCTTTCTCTCTAGACATAGATCAGTTTGAGTAGAAGTTATAGAATACAAGTTCAACGTCGTAAACAACTTGAGTGGGCTTATGGTCCACTAGATTGGGTGCTATTTGTAGGACATTGTTGCATTTTGACAAATAAAATACATTTAATTTATTAACTAATGCATGTTTTATAGGGAATGACATGTGGTATCTTTAGCATGTAGTACAACTGGTATAGCCATCTATAACAACTGAAGGAATTAAAAAAAAAAAAGGTTCTCAAAGAATGCGTTCTAGAGCATTCAACATTCTAAAACATTCTACTTTGGGTTTTTGCAAAGTTTGAAAAAAAAAATCTATTTTTAGATTGAGATGCTTACTGAGGTGCTTATCCATGAGCATGGGAGCACTTGTTGAAGTATGCTTTACTATAATATTCACATTTTGTAGCGAAAACAAATGAATGTCAATAAATGCTTTGGCTACTTCCAGATGGGCTTGGAATACATTCATCATCATGCCAGGCGGTAGGTATCTTAATATGCTAGTCCCTTGACGATCATTTGGGTTCATTTCTATTATAGATCATTTCCGAAGTTCATTTAAAATGTAGATAGCATTTCAATTCTAGATCCAATCAAAGCTTCTGGTTTCTATTATGTAGGTACCATCTTTTTACACTCGTTGCTTTGATGATCATTGCAATGGGTTGCCATTGGCCTATGTCATAACCAATTCTCAAAAAACCAGAGCTATAACTAAGTGGTTGAAAGCACTAAAGGATTCACTATGTTTGGATGATCCAGATTGGCACCCTTCTTGCATCATTACTGACGATGCTGATGCTAAAATCAAGGCCCTTGACAAATGTAAGTTCATAGGCAATTTATCTGCCTTACCTTGCCTACTTTAGTGGCTACGTAAAAATATAAGAAATAAGGTGCATAGAAATGAAATGTTCAAGGAGCTAGGGAATATAATGTACAAGACATAGGGTCCTGCAGGGGACAATAAGTATGGTGAGGAATATAGGGAACCTAGTAGGAAAGAAGCCATCATGAGGTTGAAAGAGTTGGTGAGGAAGTATCCTCAATACCCAAAATTGTCTGCCAACATGAGCAAGGAGTGGATTAAGAACATCTGCCAATGGGTATTGGCTACAAAATGTATATGCATTCTAATCAGGAGACCAATGCTACCATAGAGGCATGGCATGCTGCCCTTAAGTTGTGCCTAGGCATATGTAAACGTGCACTTCGAGGTAGGAGAATTGACTGGTTGCTCTACATTCTTACAAACAATGTGGAGACACTCATGGATTACATGAGGTAATGTTTCTATATCACTACTTGGTCTAATTGGTGGGAGCATGGACCGCTTGAAACCATACGGAGTTGTGCAAGAGAGTTGTAAGAGCGTGCAAGAGAGTTGTGGAGATGGGAGATCCGAGGTGCTTTAGGTAGTAGGCCTAGGAGAGGAGTCTCCCTTGCAAACATGCAGTCAAGTGGACTTGGAGAAGACTCAGGCCTCCTTTGAGGCGGTAATTGCTAGAGTCATGTCTAGGGCTGGCAAAGATCCTAACATTTTAGTTGCAACTGATTCTCTCATGATGAAGCTCGACTTTAGACTTGAGAAGATGGATGACATAGCCGGCATGAGCACTAATATATCAAGTCTACATGAGCCTACTTAGAAGTGAACTGTGGTACTAGCTTGACAAGGCTCAAGCCTATATTAGAACTTGGAAAATGGAAGGTGAAGGAACCAAGAAGAATTGGAAGGAAGTTGAGATGGAGGCTTTATGTAAAGTAAGCCCTAAGTTGACCATTTAGTGCAAACTTTTGGGGGCTGAAACACGGAGATTCAAAACTTGTATTTCTCACTCTTTCAATTCATATCGGTGAGTGTAATGTTGAATTGTTCTATTTTATTATTTTCAATTGTTCTATGGTTCAATGGTTCTATTGTTCTATGGTTCCATGGTCCTATCCCCAATTTGGGATCGGGAGGATGGCATCATCACGCAGTGATCCCCCACCTCACGGATCACCATGCAAATGATTTCGTCCTCTTGGGATCACCATCGGGGACGTGATTTTTTATTTCTTTATTTCTCTTCCAATAGTTAATTTTCTTAATTTATCGTCCTCACTGGCGGGGATCACGGAGGATGGCATCGTTCGCATGTGATCCCCACATGGGGATCACCATCCGGCCGGACGGGATCATCGTAATGCGTTTTATAGTGATACGGGGAACTCCATGGATGGCGGATGTGTCACGGGGGGCGGAGGGCCGAGATTGGCAGTCCCCTCCACGTGTGTCGATGCGGTGAAAGCGGAGGGGGCTGGAATGGGTTCCGTCGAGATGGCGGATGATAGGGGTGATTTTTTCGCCGGGGATCCCAAAACTAGGGTAAAACTATCGACCATTGGGAAATACCCCATAAATAAATATAAAGGGCTTTTAAATTTTTCTTTTGAGTAATTCGTGTCTTTACCTTGATAATGCCCCAAACCCTATTTCCCTCCATTTTTCTAACGCTTAGCAGTGGGTGGAGCCGAGAGCTTCCAGTTGGTCTGCACGATGCGGCCATGCTCCCTTAGCGTGACCATATGCTCTAAAGGATGCGATCCATAAAATAGGGCAGGAATCATGCTTCTTTGAGAACAAGCATAGGCCGCGGCGGTTTACGAAGCTCTTCCACGGAATATAGGTATCCAGAGCTAGTGTCTTTCAGCTCTTGCTAGCCATTGCCCAATAAGGCTGCGGGAGGATGCAAGAATCACTAACCGAGTAGAAACTTTTATTTGATGTCTCTTTGTTATGTGATTCAACCATTTACGGGGCGATATATATACGCTCTTTTACATTTATTTTTTATTGTTCCTTTGCACTTCCAAGATCCTCCATAGCGGATAAGTTAAAAAAAATTCCTACAAGCGATTGAGTTCTTTGCTAAGGTTATCGTTGCTCGGTTGCTAGAAAGATTTCTTAGATTTTCTAATGCAACTGAATTTTTAGATAATATGCAAGCGATAATAGGTTGGCCTTGCTCCAAGTTTTCTTGTATACAATTTTTTTCTAAGTTTTATTGATTCTGTGTATTAAACCTTGTGGTATTGCAGCCTATTACAGATGTCAAAGAGAAACTCTTGTTTGTGAAAACTGTTTTGTGGCATTCTTCAATGGATGCTCAGAAGCTATCAAGCTGGATCTTAGGTCCTTCAATCATGAGAAGGCAAAATCTATGCTTGGTTCTTGCAGTGCTTTCTTGTTTCTTTGATTTTTTTCTTTTTTGGAGCTCTTGGTTTGTTGCATTAGATTTCAAGGTTAGATCCTAGTTGATGTTCTTAGGCATGATTGCATGGCTATTCCTTACTACTTATCTACTTCAATTTGTTAGAGCAGGCCAGTTTTGACTCTGGAAGATATTTTTATTGTCTTTAGCAGTTTATTCATCTTCTGTATGATCCTAACATGTCTTTTTCCAGGGTTATTGCTGGGGTTATCAGGGCCAAATGGCTTTCTTGCATATTACACTAGGTAATGCTCCTTTGTTTCCATGCTTCTAAGCAATCTGGCTTCTAAATTCCTCATTCCTTTTAGGAATGATTATGCTTCTAAAGAAATTTGGTTTCTAAATTGCTCATTTCTTTTAGGTGTCTGGCTCTTTAGAAATATATCACATGACTATACCTGATCTAATTTTATTGCGAAACACATGGTAAAATTGTGGGTTCAACTCCCACATGTTCAACTTCCCATTGTAGTCACAACATTCCCTAAATCCTCTACTGCATTGTCATACAACACTATTAAATATCATATGCTCAAAATTAGGTTGTAAAATTATAGTGGTGAACTATTTGATAATATTGTAGTGGTTAACCATTTGATATCATGCAAAAAAAGTCATACTAGCAAATCTAAACCAACTATAATTATCACATATTGTTGTTACAATTAATCACTATAAACTCATACTAGCAAACCTAAACCAATTACATTTATCGTATGTTGTTACGATTAATCGCTATAAATCATCGTAACATAAACACTTAAAATTACCATGTGTATATGCTAAGGAAGATAGATGGGATCGATAATCATTCTATTAAACTAGACATACTAAGCAATAACACACATCATATATTTTAAGTTGTTATGAAGACTAACTATAACTATCATGTTCTACTACCATATCAAAAAACAATGATCTTTTATCACGTCGTGGAATTGTAGTGATGAACTATAATATATAACCAGATATGGTTTGTAAACTTTTTGGCCCACATACCGGTAATGATTTTAAGATTTGGTTTTCACTAATAAATCATTTCAAAAAAATCATACTGATTCAATTTTGGGGGCCTTGTGTCACACTTGGATATCTTAGCATAAAGTTTCTGAGTTCGAAGAGTTTGCAATTGCTCCAAATGAGTAAAGTGCTCTTCCAAGGTTTGTGAATACACAAGTATATCATCGAGGAACACCTCGACAAACTTATCTAAGTATTCTGAGAATACTTGATTCATCAACCTCGTAAAGGTTACAGGAGCATTTGTGAGACCAAATGACATCACTAAGAACTCATAGTCCCCCTGATGAGTTCTAAAAGCCGTCTTAGGTTCATCACCTTCCCGAATCCTAATTTGATGATATCCACTACGTAAATCAATCTTAGTGAACCATTTGGCTCCACCAAGTCGATCTAGCATATCATCTATTCTAGGTAATAGATATCTATCCTTGATAGTTGCCTTGTTAAGAGCACGATAGTCTATGCACATTCGCATAGTCTCATCCTTTTTCTTAACAAGCAAAATTGGACTCGCAAAAGGCGACTTACTAGGCTTAATAAATCCCCTTGCAAGCAGTTCTTTAACTTGATGCTTGACTTCCTCTAACTCTAGAGGACTAAGACGATATGGAGCACGCACCATTGGCTTAACCCCTGGTTCAGTCCCTGAGAAGGTGGTGGCCTTTAGGCAACTCTTCCGGGAACATGTCTTTAAATCTTTCCAAAAGATTTTGTAATTCTTGATTTACATCTGAACCTAATTCAATGTTTACCTCCATAGAATTACAAACTTAACCATGTCATCATCACGCATGATTTACATCAAGAAAAAGCAATCTTTATTAACTTGAAAACATCGCTTTGCCTCAGTGGCAGACAACAATTTTTCAGGCCCCACATAAGGTAAGCTATGGAGAGTAATTGTTTTCTTAGATGAAATTTTGATCATTACAGTGTGGGATGGCCATAAAATGATTGACTGAGCTTTTTGCAACCACTGGATTTTCAAAATCACATCATAGCAGTTTAGCTTAGCAATATCAAAATCGATGACCATAGAGGCAGCATCACGAGCCTCCTTGTGCACCAACTTCAACCGAACGCACCGCGCTTATTGATGATGGTGGTGAGTCTGGGACCCAGCCGCAGTCTCAATAATATAAGGATGCACCTCGCTTAGGCTCAAGCCCAGCTCCTCTACCACATCTACAGAAATAAAGTTGCGAGTACTTCCAGAATCAATTAAGACAATCAAGTCCTTACCATTGATCCTTCCTAACAACCTTATCACATTATCGACATAAGCTTGTGTAGGACTTACCATATCCTCTTCAGGAGCAATCATTGATAATGATTTCACCTCCGTCTCGCCCTTGGAGGTACCTGCTAAAACCTTCTTATCCTTCTGTGGCTTTGTACAATCCCGAGCATAATGCCCCACAATGCCACAGTTATAACATCCCTTGGATGTTTTAATTTTAGCACTAGCCTCTTTAGGCGTATCCATGCTCTTTTCCTTAGCCGGATTTTTCTTTTTCTTTTTGGAAGGTGAGCCAGATTGAGAGGCTTCATTGAGCCAATGGAATCTCTGTTCCAATGGTTCCTCAGTTGCATTGTTTTGTTCCTGAGAGTTTTCTACGGAAGGGTTTATGTTACATGGCTAAGGTTCTCCTCCTTGAGGATCATTCTCCTTGGTAACCACTTCCTGAGTTTCATTTCTGGTGCCATCTTCCTTGGCGGCCTCAACCTCTGCCTCGAATTCAAATTCAGGCAGATTATCATCCAGATGGATGTCCTGCAAAGCTGGCAGTATTCCCTCATCAGCAGGGTGGACTTCTGGCATACCATCCACTGGCTGCCCCATACCTGTTGGAACATTCTAAGAAACATTCTCAGGTCCCTGATCTGCCATTATGTTCTGATACCAAAAATGTCACGCAGCAATTCTACAGCTTCCCCAAACAACGGGGAAGGGCCACCGGTCTACCGCCCACTCCACGAACTCCTACAGTTCCCCACGACCAATGGGATTAGTCTCTCAGAGACTAACCAGGAAGCCTGGCTTCCTCTTGATCCTTTCTAAAAGAATTGAATGATCCTTGCACACAAGGATCAAGGAATTATCTCCCTGAGATAATACCTTTGATGCAAGCTCGCTCTTGCAATCAGAATACTGCAGCCAAATGTAACCCACATCCTTGTACTCCAATTACAAGTGAATCTCTTGCAAGGACTTGCAAGCAATCAACCCGGATTGCTTCCTTGATATCCAGCCACCTCCAGAGTGCTTCAGAGACCAAAACCGTGCTCAAAGAGGTCGGATTTGGCTGGAGAATGCCAAAGACTCCTTGGCTAGTCTGTAACAGTGATAAAACATCAATGTTGAAGCCTTTACCAATTTGTGGATCTCTCCAAATCAAGTTATCAGACCTTAAATAGGGCAGAATCCCTTGCTGCATGGCTTTTCATGCAGATCTGACCATTTACAGGTGGCTTTCATGCTCAAGCATGGCTGAATCTGAGCATAGATGTACTTGCTACCCCTCCTCTTGCTTTTATTTTCTTAGGTGAAATTTTGATCATTACAATGTGGGATGGCCATAAAATGATTGGCTAGCCCCTAAAATGTCCCCATAGAATTACAATACTTAACCATGTCATCATCAGGCATGATATACATCAAGAAAAAGCTATCTTTATTAACTAAAAAATATCGCTTTGCCTCAGTGGCACACAACAATTTTCCAGGCCCCACATAAGGTAAGCCATGGAGAGTAATTGTTTTCTTAGGTGAAATTTTGATCATTACAGTGTGGGATGGCTATAAATTGATTGGCCGAGCTTTTTGCAACCACTGGATTCTCAGAATCACATCATGGCGGTTTAGCTTAGCAATATCAAAATCGATGACCATAGAGGCAGCATCACGAGTCTCCTTATCCACCAACTTCAACCGAACGTCCCGCGCTTGTTGATGATGGTGTTGAGTCTGGGACTCAGCCGCAGTCTCAATAATATAAGGATGCACCTGGCTCAAGCCCAGCTCCTCTACCACATCTGCAGAAATAAAGTTGTGAGTACTTCCAGAATCAATTAAGACAATCAAGTCCTTACCATTGATCCTTATTAACAACCTTATCACATTATCGACATAAGCTTGTGTAGGACTTACCATATCCTCTTCAAGAGCAATCATTTTCACCTCCGTCTCACCCTTGGAGTTACCTGCTAAAACCTTCTTATCCTTCTGTGGCTTTGTACAATCCCGAGCGTAATGCCCCACAATGCCACAGTTATAACATCCCTTGGATGTTTTAGTTTTAGCACTAGCCTCCTTAGGCTTATCCATCCGCTTTTCCTTAGCTGGATTTTTCTTTTGCTTTTTGGAAGGTGACCCAGTCTGAGAGGCACCCCCGGTCCTCTTCGCCTTCCATTCAGCAATTCTTTGGGCTTTACGGGATTCCTCTCTACCAACCAGCTTTCTAGCTAGTTCTACCGCGAGCTCAAAACTCGCAGGCTCAACTTGAAGCATATGCTTTTGAATATTGGCATCCTTTAGCCCATTCACGAAATGATCAACCCTCATTCCGGTTGTCAATTCTGGCAAATGCGAGAACAACGCTCGTAGTTCTGCCACATAATCTTGCAGAGTCCCAGTCTGCACAGTTTCTTTCAACTATATCAAGGCATGTCGCTGGTCATAGTGGGGAGCATACTCTTGCCTGAATAGTTTACAAAATTCAGCCCAAGTGCATAGCTTTCGTCCATCTTCAGTATGGGTATCCCACCATTCGCCCGCTCGACCCTTAAGCTTCAATGTGGCATACAATAAACGAGCCGGCTCGCTTATCTTTGTTGCCGCAAAGTAAAGCTTCATTTGGTTAAACCAAAGCATAGCTTTCTCTGGAGTAACATCCTTCTCATAGAAATATGGCATTTTAACCCGTTCAAGAGACTTGATCTCTTCTTCTGACAATTCTCTCAGAGAATCTTCAGATGGGTTAGTACCTTCATGATTCTCTATCTTTACTTGAGGGATCTAGCTGCAACTCCAAGTTGCTTGCTATTAACCCCTCCAACAACATCGTTTCTAGGTTCTCCGCTTGCCCCCAGGGCTACGACAACACCCCTTGCTTCCTGCAAGCACTTATCCATGCTGGACATCAGACGCTGTTCTCGGACATTTCCCTCGGAAGCCCAAGTGCTCAACTGCTCTTGAAATTTTTCCAAAATTTCCTTGAGCAGTACTTGCTCTTTACGAGTTTTCTCAATCTCTTCATTGAGCCGATGGAATCTCTGTTCCAATGGTTTCTCAGTTGCATTGTTTTGCCCCTGAGGGTTTTCTACGGAAGGGTTTATGTTACTAGGCTGAGGTTCTTTTCTTTGAGGATCATTCTCCTTGGTAACCACTTCCTGAGTTTCATTTCTGGCGCCATCTTCCTTGGTCGCCTCAACCTCTGCCTCGAATTCAAATTCAGGCAGATCATCATCCAGATGGATGTCCTGCAAAGCTGGCAGTATTCCTTCATCAGCAGGTTGGACTTCTGGCATACCATCCACTGACTGGCCCATACCTGCTGGAACATTCTCAAAAACATTATCAGGTCCCTAATCTGCCATTATGCTCTGATACCAAAAATGTCATGCAACAATTCTGCAGCTTCCCCAAACAACGGGGAAGGGCCACCGGTCTACCGCCCACTCCACGAACTCACACAGTTCCCCACGACCGATGGGATTAGTCTCCCAGAGACTAACCAGGAAGCCTAGCTTCCTCTTGATCCTTTCTAAAAGAATCGAATGATCCTTTGCACAGAAGGATCAGGGAGGACCAGTCTCAAATCATGTTGGACAATTCAGCATATCCTTTTTTCCCTATCCTGTTCCTGCCCACCACTGAGATAATTCCTTTGATGCAAGCTCACTCTTGCAATCAATATTGCAATACTGCAGTCAAATGTAACCCACACACTTGTACTCCAATTACAAGTGAATCTCAAGCAAGGACCAAAAATGTCACACAGCAATTATGCAGCTTCCCCAAACAACGGGGAAGGGCCACCAGTCTACCGCCCACTCCACGAACTCCCATAGTTCCTCACAACCAATGGGATTAGTAACCAACACCCTTGTACTCCAATTACAAGCGAATCTCTTGCAAGGACTTGCAAGCAATCAGCCCGGATTGCTTCCTTGATATCCAGCCACCTCCAGGGTGCTTCAGAGACCAAAACCGTACTCAAAGAGGTCGGATTTATCTGGAGAATACCAAAGACTCCTTGGCTGGTCTGTAACAGAGACAAAACAGCAATTTTGAAGCCTTTACCAATTCATGGGTCTCTCCAAATCGAATTATCAGCCCATCTGCTGCCTCTCCTCTTGCTTGATATCAGGCCCAACACAAAAAGCTTCGAGCTTTTTGCCCCTTTTTCTGATTCGTCCAATCCCAACCAACCACAATGTACCACGTGGGTATATTAACATTTATTTAATGTCCCAAGTTTGCACCTCTAGGGCCAACTTTGCTAGCCCCTAAAATGTCCCCACTACCCGATTACGAGCTTATGGTCCCTCGCATCGCCGCTATGCCCCCAGGCATGCTATCGACGGTACCCCCGTGCTCATGGATATCCGTCAGGAGTCCGGAAAACGGTCACCCCTGGGAGCACCTGTAACAATTCCTCCCTCCTCTAAGACCTTGTCCTCAAGGTATTTTAATTAGTTCAGGTGAGAAAACCGCTGCACGAACTCATCCGACTCCCATGTGGCATCCTTGGGAGTCTGGCCTCACCACAAGACCAAGTGTTCTACAACATCTCTGTTGCGCAGCTGCCGAACTCTTTTATCCAAAAGACGTTCTGGCGTTACAGAGGAGTTTAAGACAAGCGGTATACTCTCAGGACTAACCATGTTATCCGTATCTAGTATAGCACGCTTCAGTTGATTTACATGAAACACAGGATGGATCCCTAGGTCCTGTGGTAAGCTCAACTCATATGCCATTGGACCTCTTTTTAGAATTTTAAAGAGTCCGGCATATCGCGGGGTAAGCTTAGGCACCCGTCCTTTCACTAAAGGTCATAAGCTATTCATCCTTAGTGACGAAGGATAGACCACTCTCAGAAAGACATAGTCTCCTATGCTTATTAGCGCTAGACTTATATCGATCCTGAGCCCTTTGCAAATTCATCTTGCATTGACGCAGTATTGCATCCATATCATGAAGCATATTCACAGCTGATTCTGCTTTGAGATACTTGTGCATCCCAGCATAAGTTCTCGGGTTTCTACCCATCATAGCCACAAAAGGCGTCATCTTGATACTCGTATGATAACTATTATTGTAGGCAAATTCCATGTAGGGCAAATAATCCTCCCACTTAGACTGTTTTTCATAAACAAAACTTCTCAACATATTCTCCAGGATCATATTGATTCTCTCAGTTTGTCCATCGGTCTGCGGATGATTCCCACTACTCATATGCATCCGCACTTTTAACCCCTTCATCAGGTCTCTCCAAAATTGACCTGTGAACTTGGTATCCCTATCACTTATAATAGATAGCGGAAACCCAAATGTCAGAAATATGTATTGCATGTAAGCTGCAGCTACGTCGAATCCCGTAGCATCACCCCTTACGGACTCCTGAAGGATATCCATGAGCATGGGGGTACCGTCGATAGCATGCCGGGCATAGCAGCTATGCGACGGACCATAAGCTCGTAATCGAGCTATGGGGACGTTTTAGGGGCTAGCAAAGTTGGCCCTAGGGGTGCAACTTATAATGTTTTAATGAAAAAACATTAGCTATGCTAAGGTGGGACATTAAATAAATGTTAATGTATCCAGTGGCACCTTATGGTTGGTTGGGATTGGACCAATCAGAAAAAGGGCAAAAAGCTCGAAACGTTTTGTGTTGGGTCTGATATCAAGCAAGTGGAGTGGGCAGTAGACCGGTGGCTCTTCCCCGTTGTTTGGGGAAGTTGGAGAATTGCTGCGTGACATTTTTGGTATCAGAGCATAATGGCAGATCAGGGACCTAAGAATGTTTCTGAGAATGTTCCAGCAGGTATGGGGCAGCCAGTGGATGGTATGCCAGAAGTCCACCTTGCTGATGAGGGAATACTGTCAGCTTTTGGATGATGATCTGCCTGAATTTGAATTCGAGGCAGAGGTTGAGGCGGCCAAGGAAGTTGGCGCCAGAAACGAAACTCAGGAAGTGGTTACCAAGGAGAATGATCCTCAACGAGGAGAACCTTAGCCAGTTCCGTAGAAAACCCTCAGGGGCAAAACAATGCAACTGAGGAACCATTGGAACAGAGATTTCATCGGCTCAATGAAGAGTTTGAGAAAACTCGTAAAGAGCAAGTACTGCTCAAGGAAATTTTGGGAAAATTTTAAGAGCAGTTGAGCACTTGGGCTTCCGAGGGAAATGCCCGAGAACCGCGTCTGATGTCCACTATGGAAAAGTACTTGGAGGAAGCAAGGGGTGCTGTCGTAGCCCTGGGGGCAAGCGGAGAACCTAGAAACGATGCTGTTGGAGGGGTTAATATCAAGCAACTTGGAGTTGCAGCTGAGATCCCTCAAGTAAACATGGAGAATCATGAAGGTACTAACCCATCTGAAGATTCTCTGGGAGAATTGTCAGAAGAAGAGATCAAGTCTCTTGAACGGGTTAAAATGCCAGATTTCTATAGGAAGGATGTTACTCCAGAGCAAGCTATGCTTTGGTTTAACCAAATGAAGCTTTATTTTGCCGCAACAAAGAAAAATGATCCTGCTCGTTTATTGTATGCCACATTGAAGCTTAAGGGTCGAGTGGGATATCCATACTGAAGATGGATGAAAGCTACGCATTTGGGCTGAATTTTGTAAACTATTCAGGCAAGAGTATGCTCCCCACTATGACCGGTGACATGCCTTGATACAGTTGAAAGAAACTGTGCAGACTGGGAATCTGCAAGATTATGTGGCAGAACTACGAGCGTTGTTCTCGCGTTTGCCAGAATTGACAACCAGAATGAGGGTTGATCATTTCGTGAATGGGCTAAAGGATGCCAATATTCAAAAGCATATACTTCAAGTTGAGCCTGCGAGTTTTGAGCTCGCATAGGTAGAACAGGCTAGAAAGCTGGTTGGTAGGGAGGAATCCCGTAAAGCCCAAAGAATTGCTGAATGGAAGGCGAAAAGGACCGGGGGTGCCTCTCAGACTGGGTCACCTTCCAAAAAGCAAAAGAAAAATCCGGCTAAGGAAAAGCGGATGATTAAGCCTAAGAAGGCTAGTGCTAAAACTAAAACATCCTTGGGATGTTATAACTGTGGCATTGTGGGACATTATTATGATCGGGATTGTACAAAGCCACAGAAGGATAAGAACATTTTAGCAGGTACCTCCAAAGGCGAGACGGAGGTGAAATCATTATCGATGATTGCTCGTGAAGAGGATATGGTAAGTCCTACACAAGCTTATGTCGATAATGTGATAAGGTTGTTAGGAAGGATCAATGGTAAGGACTTGATTGTCTTAATTGATTCTGGAAGTACTCACAACTTTATTTCTGCAGATGTGGTAGAGGAGCTGGGCTTGAGCCTAAACGAGGTGCATCCTTATATTATTGATACTGCGGTTGGGTCCCAGACTCAGCACCATCATCAACAAGCGCGGGGCGTTCGGTTGAAGTTGGTGGATAAGGAGACTTGTGATGCTGCCTCTATGGTCATCGATTTTGATATTGCTAAGCTAAACTGCTATGATGTGATTCTGGGAATCCAGTGGTTGCAAAAAGCTCAGCCAATCATTTTATGGCTATCCCACACTGTAATGATCAAAATTTCACCTAAGAAAACAATTACTCTCCATGGCTTACCTTATGTGGGGCCTGGAAAATTGTTGTCTGCCACTGAGGCAAAGCGATGTTTTTATGTTAATAAAGATAGCTTTTTCTTGATGTATATCATGCCTGATGATGATATGGTTAAATATTGTAATTCAATGGAGGTAAACATTGAACTAGGTTTAGATGTAAATCAAGAATTACAAAATCTTTTGGAAAGATTTAAAGACGTGTTCCCGGAAGAGTTGCCGAAAGGGCCACCACCTTCTCGGGGAGTTAAGCATGCAATTGTGCTTGAACCAGGGGTTAAGCCAATGGTGCATGCTCCATATCATCTTACTCCTCTAGAGTTAGAGGAAGTCAAGCATCAAGTTAAAGAACTGCTTGCAAGGGGATTTATTAAGCCTAGTAAGTCGCCTTTTGCGAGTCCAGTTTTGCTTGTTAAGAAAAAGGATGAGACTATGCGAATGTGCATAGACTCTCGTGCTCTTAACAAGGCAACTATCAAGGATAGATATCCATTACCTAGACTAGATGATATTCTAGATCGACTTGGTGGAGCCAAATAGTTCACTAAGATTGACTTACGTAGTGGATATCATCAAAATAGGATTCGGGAGGGTGATGAATCTAAGACGACCTTTAGAACTCATCAGGGGCACTATGAGTTCTTAGTGATGCCGTTTGGCCTGACAAATGCTCCCGCAACCTTTATGAGGTTGATATTCTTAGAATACTTAGATAAGTTTGTCGAGGTGTTCCTCGATGATATACTTGTGTATTCACAAACCTTGGAAGAGCACTTTGCTCATTTGGAGCATGTATTGCAAACTCTTCGAACTCAGAAACTTTATGCTAAGATATCCAAGTGTGATTTTCTTAAGCAAAGAGTTGCATACCTTGGACACATCCTTTCAGGGGAGGGAGTGTCGCCAGATCCCAATAAGGTGCAAGCAGTGCAAGACTGGCTACCACCTGAAAAAGTTTCTGAGTTGAGAAGTTTTTTGGGTTTGGCTACGTACTATCGAAAATTTGTGCCAAAATTGTCAAAAGTAGTAGCTCCACTCACGGATCTTTTGAAGAAAGATCGCGAGTATGTATGGGAGGAAGCACAACAAGAAGCTTTTGAGCTTGTCAAAAGGTTGTTGGTTAGTAGCCCCATACTAAAGGTTCCCGATCTCAATGAATCTTTTGAGGTTTATACCGATGCTTGTGGTCAAGCAATTGGGGCTGTATTAATGCAGCAAGGTCGGGTAGTGGCTTACGAAAGCCGAAAGCCGAAAGCTTAATTCTGATGGACGGAATTATGCCACATATGAGCAAGAGCTATTGGTGATAGTTCACGCTCTAAAAACATGGAGGCATTACTTGAGAAGTGGTACAAGTAAGGAACCACGCAAGTTTGTCGTCTATACTGATCATAAACCATTGAGATTTTTGCAAAGTCAAGCTGAGATTAGCTCTAGGTAGGCTAGGTGGCTTGATTTTCTCCATGAATTTCATTTTAGTATTGAGCATACACCTGGAAGAATAACCCAGTAGTTGATGCTTTATCAAGAATCAAGCATGATGCTCTTGCTATTATGGAGAATGACCTTTTTCAGAAGATTAGCAATGCATATGCAAAGGATTAGCAAGACCCTGCAGTCACCAAAACTGGGGATTGGTGGACCGAGCAAGAAGGGTTATACTTCTATAAGGGAAGAGTGTATGTTCCTTTGTACGAAGAATTGCGAAAAGCAATTATTCATGAGCATCATGACACCCCACAAGGTGGGCATGGGTGTGAATGGAAAACCTATGAACTGGTTAAAAGGCAATATTATTGGCCGGGCTTGCAAGAGCAAGTGAAACAGATGGTTTCACATTGTTTGGTGTATCAGGCTGTGAAAGCTAACCATGGCAAGACCCCGGGCCTGTTACAACCCATTCCAGTACCTAATGAGAGGTGGAAATGTGTAGAATATGGACTTTGTAGTCTCATTACCCCAGACTGCTAAGCAGCACACCCAGATCTTAGTAGTGGTTGGTTGCTTGACTAAGTATGTTAAGTTTATACCTCTAAGGGGTGATGCTATGGGATTCGACGTAGCTGCAGCTTACATACAGTACGTATTTCTGACATTTGGGTTTCTGCTATCTATTATAAGTGATATACTAAGTTCACAAGTCAATTTTGATGAAAAACAGTCTAAGTGGGAGGAAGGATTATTTGCCCTACTTGGAATTTGCCTACAATAATGGCCATCATACGGGTATCAAGATGATGCCTTTTGTGGCTATGATGGGTAGGAACCCGAGAACTTATGCTGGGATGCACAAGTATCTCAAAGCAGAAGCAGCTGTGAATATGCTTCATCATATGGATGCAATACTGCGTCAATGCAAGATGAATTTGCAAAGGGCTCAAGATCGATATAAGTCTAGCGCTAATAAGCATAGATGAGATGTCTCCTATGAGGAAGGAGACTATCTCTTTCTGAGAGTGGTCTATCCTTCGTCACTAAGGGTGAATAGTTTACGATCTTTAGTGAAAGGACGGGTGCCTAAGCTTACCCCGCGATATGCCGGTCCAATGGCATATGAGTTGAGCTTGCCACAGGACCTAGGGATCCATCCTGTGTTTCATGTAAGTCAACTGAAGCGTGCTATACTAGATACGGATAACGTGGTTAGTCCTAAGAGTATACCGCTTGTCTTAAACTCCTCTGTAGCACCAGAACGTCTTTTGGATAAAAGAGTTCGGCAGCTACGCAACAGAGATGTTGTAGAACAGTTGGTCTTGTGCCGAGGCCAGACTCCCGAGGATGCCACATGGGAATCGGATGAGTTCGTGCAGCGGTTTCCTCACCTGAACTAATTAAAATACCTTGAGGACAAGGTCTTAGAGGAGGGAGGAATTGTTACAGGTGCTCCCAGGGGTGACCGTTTTACGGACTCTTGACAGATATCCATGAGCACGGGGGTACCGACGATAGCATGCCGGGGGCATACGTGATGCTGCCTCTATGGTCATCGGTTTTGATATTGCCAAGTTAAATCGCTATGATGTGATTCTGGGAATCCAGTGGTTGCAAAAAGCTCAGCCAATCATTTTATAGCATCCCACACTGTAATTATCAAAATTTCACCTAAGAAAACAATTATTCTCCATGGCTTACCTTATGTGGGGCCTGGAAAATTGTTGTCTGCCAAGCCACTGAGGCAAAGCGATGTTTTCAAGTTAATAAAGATAGTTTTTTCTTGATGTATATCATGCCTGATGATGACATGGTTAAGTATTGTAATTCTATGGGGACATTTTAGGGGCTAGCAAAGTTGGTCCTAGGGATGCAACTTATAATGTTTTAATGAAAAAACATTAGCTATGCTAAGGTGGGACATTAAATAAATGTTAATGTACCCACGTGGCACCTTATGATTGGTTGGGATTGGACCAATCAGAAAAAGGAGCAGAAAGCTCGAAGCTTTTTGTGTTGGGCCTGATATCAAGCAAGAGAAGGGACAACAAGACCATCTATGCTCAGATTCATCCATGCCTGAGCATGAAAGCCACTTATAAGTGGTCGGATCTGCATGAAAAGCCATGCAGCAAGGGATTCAGCCCTATTTAAGGGATGATAATTCGATTTGGAGAGACCCACGAATTGGTGAAGGCTTTAAAATTGCTGTTTTGTCTCTGCTACAGACCAGCCAAGGAGTCTTTGGTATTCTTCAGCTAAATCCGACCTCTTTGAGCTCGGTTTTGGTCTCTGAAGCACCCTAGGGGTGGCTGGATATCAAGGAAGCAATCCGGGCTGATTGCTTGCAAGTCCTTGCAAGAGATTCACTTGTAATTGGAGTACAAGGGTGTGGGTTACATTTGACTGCAGTATTGCAATACTGATTGCAAGAGTGAGCTTGCATCAAAAGAATTATCTCAGGGAGATAATTCCCTGATCCTTGTGTGCAAACGATCATTCGATTCTTTTAGAAAGGATTCTTTTAGAAGTGGTACAAGTAAGGAAGCACACAAGTTTGTCGTCTATACTGATCATGACACCCCACAAGCTGGGCTTGAGCCTAAGTGAGGTGCATCCTTATATTATTGAGACTGCGGCTGGGTTCCAGACTCAGCACCATCATCAACAGGTGCGGGGCATTCGGTTGAAGTTGGTGGGGGAATCCAGTGGTTGCAAAAAGCTCAACCAATCATCTTATGGCCATCCCATACTGTAATGATCAAAATTTCACCTAAGAAAACAATTACCCTCCATGGCTTACCTTATGTGGGGCCTGGAAAATTGTTGTCTGCCACTGAGGCAAAGCGATGTTTTCAAGTTAATAAAGATAGCTTTTTCTTGATGTATATCATGCCTGATGATGACATGGTTAAGTATTGTAATTCTATGGGGACATTTTAGGGGCTAGCAAAGTTGGTCCTAGGGGTGCAACTTATAATGTTTTAATGAAAAAACATTAGCTATGCTAAAGGTGGGACATTAAATAAATGTTAATGTACCCACGTGGCACCTTATGGTTGGTTCGGATTAGACCAATCAGAAAAAGGGGCAAAAAGCTCGAAGCCTTTTGTGTTGGGCTTGATATCAAGCAAGAGAAGGGGCAGCAAGACCATCTACGCTCAGATTCATCCATGCCTGAGCATGAAAGCCACCTGTAAGTGGTCGGATCTGCATGAGAAGCCATGCAGCAAGGGATTCAGCCCTATTTAAGGGCTGATAATTCGATTTGGAGATACCCACGAATTGCTAAAGGCTTCAAAATCGTTATTTTGTCTCTGTTACAGACCAGCCAAGGAGTCTTTTGTATTCTCCAGCCAAATCCGACCTCTTTGAGTACAGTTTTAGTCTCTGAAGCAACCTGGGGGTGGCTGGATATCAAAGAAGCAATCTAGGCTGATTGTTTGCAAGTCCTTGCAAGAGATTCACTTGTAATTGCAATCCTCCCTTCAATCATAGGAAAATTGGCTCTCCACAAGAAAAGCATTCAAACCAAAAAAACTACCATTTTCAAGAAAATAGGTGCATCCCATTTTATTTCTTACTTTTACACCCTATTAAATCCTACTAAAAGTAGATAAAGAAAAGATAGATAGAGAATGTCCATTATTCCTGCACTCATAACTTGAGCTACAGAGTTCAGATTCAAGTGATCTTGGGCTCTTTGGAAAGCTTATGTAGAGATATTTTATTGGCATATGATTTTACCCAGATCTATCAGGATAGATACTTGTTTTCTATACTTTTCAATCTGGATACCTTTTTGCAAAGTGCATACCATGCAGATTTGATGGTAATATGGTTCTTATCATAACTTTTAAATTTGAACTCCATTTTGAGTGTTTTTTATTGCATTCGAAAGCTCTCTCTGGGATCTTTCTAAGATATATGAAATGGTCATGTTTGGTTAGGTTTTTCGATCAAAACCGTAAAATTTCAGGCAGATTTGGTAGGGTTTCACACCCCACTAGTTGATTAAAACATGGTTTGCACAATAGCAAATCATACTCTCTGCCCAATTAATTATTCTGATCATGTCATTTGTCTTGCATTATTATAGTGAAGTAAGCTCTTATGAACATATTGGAAAGATGATATTATTGTGGCCACGTTTTGTATCGAAAAAAAATTGAAACTTCTTGTTCAGATGTGTTATGGGATTTGTGCTATGTTTGAAATTTTATATGTTATTCATGAACTTGCCAATGTTTTCTGAATTTTTATTTCTTTTCCAAACCAAAAACAACATCTTCCATAACACACCAAAACAAAAAGTTTCAATAAGTGGCCACCAGAATTCACAACAGCTTGTATGAATAGTCTTCTCTATTTTCTGGGATACATTTTGAATTACAAGCCTACAAGTGTTTTAATGGGATGTGTATTTACAGTTGGAGTTTTCTTGTCATTTTTATGGTATTTCCATGTTTGAGTCAGAGTCCAAAAGCCTCAAGAAGCACTGCAAAAACTTTGGGGAATATGGAAAAACTCAAATTAGAAAGTGATCGGTTTGCAACAGGAAGTCTCTCGATATTATGAGTTGTTCTGAGCCCTTATGCTTGAGTTGTTATGAGCCTATATACCTCAGTACGGCTTCTTTTCACACAAGCTATGCAAATCGCTTCAGGTTGTAGGTGGTGATGTCACAGTCGGTTGTTTATTTGGGACAATTTGTGACTTTGAATGGAAATATCCATTTCCACCTGCTATAATTCCCCTTGGAATGGGAAAATAATTTTCCACATTCAATTGAATGGGTGTGTGTTATTTCTTATCTGACAACACTGGTATCACCACATGGCCAACCTGTTTGGATTCAATTGCGCACCATCATCCTATTTGGATTCAACTACACATCAGAGCTTATTGTCATTTTAAAATAGGTTGGAACTGGTCGTTAGTCAGTGGAAAGAACTTTGAATGATGTAGCTAATCCAAAGCTATGGTTGTTGATAGGAAGGTTATGAGCCATGTTAAAATATCACTTGAAATGAATATACAAAATTGATAATGGGCATGGGCAAAATAAGAGGCAATATACTGTCTATAAGCCTTCAGAATGTCCTAAGTAATGTTGCTTGCATATGTGAAAAAAAGTTAGAATTAACAGTGATTTAGTGTATCAAACATTTCCTATCATGATTGTAACTTATAAGCACAGTGCCAAGATTGACGTCCAGTACAAACTCATTTTAAGACTTGAAAGATATTAATGTCTTTCATTCAGCCTTTCCTAACCATTGGATATTAATGTGATCTGAAACTAATTAATAAATGTTGTCTTTTGGTTTACTTATAGAGAGAGGAGAACATGAATTATAGAATGAATCTGAATGTATTTTACCTATAAGACATATGCATTAGAGTTGGATTTACAATGCCTTCATAAGGTTATGTAGTACTATATGTGGGAAGAGAAACACCAATAACTTCATGCGAAAAATTTGAGGCAAGTTCTTTTTGTAAAACTTTGATTTGCTGGTTCTGAGGCTTGGTGAGACAAACCTCCTCAGGGTTCCAAATTCTGCCACAGTTCAGAGTTATTATGAGCCTCCCTTTTCTTTTTCAGCTTTTGTCATAACTACCTTGTTGGTTGCCCAAATGTGACCCTAGATATTCTTAGGAGAAACGATATATACATTCTTTATACATGTTGTGGACTTGGTATTCTCAATAGAATAAATTTATGTACTGCTCTTTGAATATCGGAGACCAATATTTGATGCTATGGTTGCAGGTTGTATACATCTATTTTTAGATAAGGATGCAACCTATACTCAATATGTTTGTCATTTACCAGAATAGTTACTCAGTCTACATATCTTAGGAGGATGTGAGAAAGAAAGGGTTTGAGTTAGAGGGACGGTTGTGCAGTATTCACAATATGAGATTGAAGGTATGAGAGACAACATTATTTCAACGATATCCAGACTTGTGTACATGCACAAGACTGATTAGGATGATGGCATTTGATATTACCTTCCTTAGAATTGCATCAGGTCTTCAATAGATCAAGGTATATTGCAGCCCATTGTCAATGAACACCATCACTATGTCAAGAAGAACATATTCTTTGCCAAGCTATGAGATGTTGCCATTTACATGAATATTAATCAACTAGATTCAAGTTTTCTTTGACAACAGAATATGTAGCAGGTACCTTATATTGGAACCTTGGCTTCGACTTGCAATTCTCTGGTCATCTGAAGCTTTTAGGTATGGAAAATGTAATTTAAGGTAGATTACTATGTTTGTTAGGCAGAACAAGGTTCCTCTCCCCAGTGATCTGCCCATAAAAATGCACAAGAATTTTTTAAGGATGGATTAACTGCCATAAGGCTTTGGATTAGAAAGATCTAGGTGAACAGTTAATGTGATTTTAATTTTGGTAAAATGTTTTGTTTCAGCTTCTAGCCATGGCAAAGGCAATATTTTTTGCACTTTGTAAGAACGCTGAAGAAAGCATTAAACTTTAGGTATAAGTTGAAAACGTATATTTACATCTACTCTCAAATGTTTCTTCATGCTTTAATAGGGTTTTCTTTGTTACTGGCTGCACTTCTGCAATAGGAATTTTAGAACTTCTCTATATAACAACTTGCTATAGAAGGTGCATGACAAGAACATTCCTGCTTATGTTGTATTATTATACCTAGTTTTTACCACGACTATTTCATGTTCATTCCATTATTTAAATTTAGGGTGCTTTCGTTTTATTGCGGTGCTCTCTATGTGGCAAATCGAAGGGCCTGATAGTTATCTCTGGGGCACATTCCGCTCAACTTCTTCGCACACTTCTGATGTGGTCTGAAATGTGATGCCGCAGAAGATGGACCCATAGAAAAAGCAGCTATATCTTGGAATTTGTAAGCAATCAACCAATAAATAAAAAATGAAGCGAAATAATCAGATTTACAAAAAGTTAACTATGTACACATTCTAGTTATTTGGGAAGCCAGATAGTTAACAATGTTCCCAAGTAGTAGCTATTATAGAGATAAATGCATGACGGTTGCAGGTTCCAACCTTAGGTTAGCTTGACGATTCCTGACATAAAGTTTGATAATTGAATGATATTTCATCGATCTAGACCATTTATCCAAATTGTTGCACCTAAATATACAATAGCAAATCATTCTAGCAAGCTCAATTTTAAGGTTAGACTTGCTTAGATCTAATGCAACATGCACAACTCTGTCCGTATAGAGTAGTTGAAGGTTAGACTTGCTTAGATCTAATGCAATATGCATAACTCTGTCTTATAGAGTAGTTGACACTTAGCCTGTAATGATCCATTCTATAATCCTGGCCACAAAGACAAAATGACCTGATTTGCATTGTTTTGCAAACCACATGGGCTAGCATGTTTTTATATTTGTTTTGTTCTTTTTGGTAAATAAAATATTAGATATTTGAGGATGAAAATTAAGGCAAATGTGTACAGTCTGTAATTGGTTGGATGGGGGGCTTTTTATGGAAGGGGAGGCACAGGCTTGGGCAAATCATGGCATGTAGCCCAGGGTTTATGGAGCTTCTATTTAGGTATGTCTTTATTCATTTTGTTTGGGGTCCTTTCTCTTTTAGCTTTGTTCTGTTGTGGAGGTCTGCCCAAGCTTACGTTGCTTGCCCTTTGTTTTTTGTAGTTTTTGCTAAACATATCATCTCATTTAATTGGTAATAAGTGTTACAACAATTTTGGCTTCAAGTAGTAGAGGCCTTGCACTATTTTTTGAAGGTTTATAGATGTTCAGAATTTATTGCTTTTCATAGTGATTGCTTGCAAATAGGGTTTTTGAGGAAGAAAGTTATGTGTGGTTGCTAGGCCAGTTAACCCTATTGGTGCCAGATTAGTACTGGTCGTTGTTCCATATCCTGACCATCATGATCCATTCAACTCTCTTAACCAGAGTACAAGCTTACCTGTTCCATGTGGCCTTAGAGAATGATGCCTGTACAAATGCAATTGAGGAAGTATTGAATGTTTTTTTTTTAAGGACGAAAGCCAAAAAGTTTATTAATTAGATAAAAAGTACAAAATTTACATGTCTTATCTAACTGTGTAAGCACAAAAAGATGTCATAAAAGCACGAGCCTGGAGCACAATGTACTTACTCCAGCATAGAAGACTAACGATAGGAATTAATTTGAAGGTACTGAATCCAGATGCCTTCCATCATTTCTGATTCAAGGGAGGAACACTTGTAAGCTGTCAATATCTTTTTCTGGGCCACCGTAATAATAACAGTGTGCAGATGAATAAATGCCCTGAAAGATGTGGTGTCTGCGGCGCTCCCATATCGACCATAGAAGCCAACGAGGACCAAGAAGGAGTGTTTAGAATTCTATCCAAAGCAATGGATTGCCAAAAGTTACAGAAAGCATCATACACATCCGGCTCCAGCCATTCCCAATACTCCTGGAAGAACTCAACTGGCAAACCATCCAAACCTGGGCATTTGCCTCTTTTCAGTTCAAAGACTTTTGAATCTAAATCATCAGCTGTCATAGCCACCTCTATTGACATGCGCTGCTTGTCAGAGATGATGAGGGAAATCTTAGACAAAATAGCATCTCGCATTTCTGATTGAAAGGGAAGATCTTTCTCGGCGAAAAAAGTCTGTAAGTGGTTATGCAGAGGTTGCTTGAGTTTTGTTGGCTCTATTAGCACTGAGCCATCTGGCAAAAGCAATGAGGATATGGTTGACGTCATGCGATGCCTCTTAAACCATCATTCAATTAAATTGGGATTATGTCTTAATTTTGGGATAAATTTTATATTGCACTTTTTTAGTAACTTTGTTAAATTCACTTTTTTAGTAACTTTGTTGCCCTTAGACTAGAATAGACGTTAACATATAATCACACACGGGAATATAAACTCACACCTTAACTTCAAATTATAAAATCATATATCATGGAACTCATATATCATACAACTTTTATTAACTGTAGAAAAGATACATAGTAATTGTTTTTCATTTTTCCACTAGCATCCCCAAGGATATGAGAACCTTATTCCTTACATCCTGAGGTATTGTAACTCTCGCTGTTTTACTAGGAATAGTTTTTGGAGTCCACGAGTACAATACGGTTTCAACGTCTAGCCAAAGATCAGGATCACTTGGATTTCTCCTCCACCTCTTTGTCCAACAATCTGAATATCTTTCTTTATCGGTGACATTACTCAACTGATGTAATTGGACACCACCATTCCCACAAGCACCTTATTGAAGCTAACATCACCTTCTTCTTTGCAAATATCCGAGATAGTCCATCCCAACCACCTTTGGATAGGTCTCTAGATCTGTTTTGGTTTTACTACTACAAATTGGTGGCACTCCACGTCAGTAGAAGGTTCATAACAATCCATGCCTAGATATTTTGGCCTATCCTTCTTAGGACCAACATAGTGTTTATCAGATTGAGGAGGAGCATATGCCTTCACAATGCTACTAATGGTACCATCATCTTTAAAACACACCAGCCTAATGTTTTCCACTTACTTTTAGGGAACCACCCTTCTTTCAGCTCTTCTGAGGATGTGTCTACCTCATCCAACAAGTTGATCACCTTCTTCCAATAATCTATCAATGCACGATTAGTCTCATCTGAATTAGTTTGCCAATGCTTGATGTAGTCATTGATGCCATCCTTAGTCAATCCCAATTGCTTGACTTCTTCAGTTGGTTTTAGAGCTTTTGGTTGACCAGGAGGTATCATAGGCTTGCCATTTGCATCCCTGTGCCAAATTTCTGCCCCACCTCTCCACTTCTCCTCTGAAGGTCTCATTTTCCATTGCATGATTGGAATCCCTTCTCTCACCCAAAAAGTGAATTGAAGAGGTCTAGAATGACCTTCCATGTCGAGAGCATAACCATCCACAAAACTCTTCCAATCAGGCACTTCTTCTATGATAGATCCTATAGGAGATGGATTTGTACATCCATGAAATATTTCCAATAGCCTGGGAAAGTTGGTAACTGTCTGCTGTCTCAATACATGACTATATTTTCCAAACAATGCATCCACATCCTCATGAGTATGTCCGGGCATTAGGAACCCCAAATTGACTCTTTCAAAAATACCCACAACTGTTAAGTAGGATAGGAAAGAAAACATCCACCTGTTCTTATTTTGACCAAGCACAATTATCTAGTTGCAAGAGGAGCTTTCTGGGCAGATCTCGAGGTTTAGCACGAGATGTTGAAGCTCCAACATGTTCATTAGGTCCATTCCTCCTAAATCTTGCCTTGCTAAACTTTTCAATACTATTAGGGGTTCCATCCAACAATGCACTATGTAGTGCCTGGCTAGTCAGGATCCACAGTAGGTTACCATTGTAACCCTTCTCATAGTTTCTTAAACACCTCATGATACTCCCAATGTGAAAATCTGGACCATCACTCCACAACTCTAAACTGAAATGGCCATAATAGGTCTGAGCCTGCCCATGCAATATTGCCCCAGTCATTGAAATCTGCAAAGGATATGATCTTCCACATGACTTAGGAATGTACTTGAATTGTGGAAGACAAGTCTTCTGTTGGTCCATTTTATCATGTATAATACATAGATAGTTATTAGGTTCCATTGCAGATAAGGTCCTCCACATCCAATAAGTTGATCTACATGATAGTTGATCTGTCATATGGTCCTTCATATGTTCCCTTATCTTTGCCCTTAGACTTGGTTGCACAGTCTTATCTAGTGTCTCCTTCAACTTAGCACATAAATTGCACTTGGCAAAGTTGTTTGAAGTTGCTATGGTCACATGCTTGAAATGCTTATTCCATAGCCTACTAAAACTGGGCTGGGATATAGAGGCTACTCCAAGTTCACGAAGCAATGCATTTATTTCCTCTAATATGCTCTTCTGGGTACAATGGGATGGCAATCTCTTTTCAACAATAACTCTACCCTGTTCATCCTTCTTACTCTTATGTGGCATGTTTTCTGCATTGAAATCCACATATCTTTCAAATATTTCCTTTGCAGCTATAGTTCTTGAGGTAGGCCTTACCAGGCCAGTGTTCCCATGCAATGCAATTTTACTACCATTTTCATGTCTCTTTTGCCAGTTGTGCCAAGAAGAGGTTGGAATTCCATGTATAGCCATCCATGCTTTTGAACATATCCACTTTCCATTCAATGGGAATCTTTTCTTCTTTGATCTTTCATCCCCGAATTGCATAGCCAAATATGGTGTACATGAAATTCCTCCTGCTATCACACTTATGTTCCTGATATGTAGCTCTTGCTCCCACCAACTCCTCTATTGTGAACATTCTAACACAAGAAAAACAACAACATTCACCTCCTCTAACCTTCATCATAGCTTCGGGAGAACAATCATAATCGACTTGCATCTTTTGGTGGGATAATGTTTGAAAGTTGGAAGTGGCCTCTTGCTACTTGTGTGAACATTGTTGACAATGGTTCTACATCTAAAGGAAACGTGTAGTTCCCCTCCGGTTGAATCTTGTCCCTAGGCCATGCAACAATAGTTGGAACCTCTAGTTGCTTCACACAAGCTAGGCATTCTTGTTTGCCCGAACCCTTTTCCTTCCAATTGTCATATAATTTTGAGATTGCCACACCTAACCTGTCCTCCCCTAATCTTTCATCATTCTTTGTATTGATAGGATCTGCTAGAACAATAATCCCTTCTCCCTCTTGCCTCTCATTTGCATGCATGCGGGATCTTGACCTTTTGTTTTTCCAATCGACCAGAAGTATAAAGTACAATTTCCTTTCCTTTGCCATCATCCTTTTCATTTGAGGTTTTTCCTTTCCTTTGCCATCATCAACATCATTTGGAGTCTTTTTCCTTTCCTTTGCCATCATCAACATCATTTGAGGTATTTTCCTTTCCTTGGACATCATGTTCATTAGTTGAGAATTTCTCCTTGCCTTGATTAGCATCATTGGGGGTTTTTTTTTTAGCATTTTGCATGCCATTGACCTAGAATGCATAAAAATATATAGTAAGTTAGCATATCCAAATAACCTCTAACTAACATGTTCATAAATGAAAGCCTCATATGTCTTATTCTATTTGATCATTCTATTTATATAATGGGATTCCCCAAGTTATTTTCCTCAACATTATATAAAAATAAAACCCTCTACTTATAACCTTCAAACTTGTATCCTATAATAACCTTAGAAACAACTTTTAAGGTTATTATAGGTTTGCAGTTTTAAGGTTAAGAAGTTTATTATAGGTTAGAAAATTTAAGGTTGGAAAGTTATTGTAGGTTAAAAGTTTTAAGGTTAGAAGTCTAATTCATGAACTTTTAAACTTATAACTTAACTATTAACTTAAAACTATTTTAAAAACTTATAAGTCATAACTTTTAAACTTAATAACCCTTAAAACAATTGTCCTTAAAACAATTAACCCTTGTAATAAATTTTCGCGGAAGTTATAATGGCGCGGTACGAAATTTTAAAAGCAGTTATTATTTCAAGTTAGCCTTCCTTTTCAAACTTTTCTCTCACACTTTCGAACATTAGCGCTTCTGCTTCCAATTTCGGCATTCCAGGCGCTTCTGCTTCCAATTTCGGCATTCCAGGCGCTTCTGCTTTCTCGGCTTTCTCGGCTTCTATCTGCTTCTCGGCATCATCAATCTACCTTCAATCTATCTTCTCTGCTTTCTGGGCATCAATCTATCTGCTGCATGACCTAAGGAATCAATCTATCTGCTGCATGACCTAAGGAATCGTCAATCTATCTTTCTCGGCTTCAATGGCGCCAGAGCTTTTTTATCGTTTTTGAGCTTCGAGCTTTTATCTGTTTTTATCTGTTTTCGAGCTTTTGGGTTTTCGGATTCTATCTGCTTCTCGGCTTCTATCTGCTTTAGGGTTTTCGGCTCAAAGGTTTTTTCGGCTCAAAGGTTTGTAGGCTCTATACAATGTCTCTGGTTTTTTTGGTTTTTTGGCTCTCTACAATCTCTCTGACTTTGAATAACTTTGGTTTTTTGTGTTAAAGCTTCTCGGCTTCTCGGTTAGAAGGCTCAATTCTCGGGTACTGAACACAAGTAGGTTAGTATTTCCTGTTATATACATAAAGTAGTTATTTTACATAAAGCAGTTCCTCACAGGATTGGTTCTGTGATCTGGCCTATATGATCTGCTCTTATTCTATTTCAATAGGTCTTCCTCTATCTGTTCTAAGCCATGATCTAAAATAATGAAGTAAATAATGATCTATGATCTATCTGCTCTATGATCTTGCTCTATGATCTATGAGCTATGAGCTATGATCTATGATCTATCTGCTCTATGATCTATCTGCTCTATGATCTATGATCTATCTGCTCTATGATCTATCTGCTCTATGATCATGCTTATATGATTTTGCTGTATCTGCTCTTATTCTATTTCACTAGCTCTTCCTCTATCTGTTCTAAATAATGAACTAAAAGAATGAACTAAATATTGAACTAAAATAATGTATTCAACGATTATGCATTCTGTTAGAATAATATGTTAGAATGGGAGAAATCGCGCTTGGCGCATTTCTATTTTTGGTTTCCGATTTTCCATTAGGTTAATCAAAGTGCGCCAGGCGCGTTTTTAGTTTCTATACAAATCGCGCCAGGCGCGTGTAAAATAGATCTGTGAAAAAAACATAGCAAACGCTACCTGGCGATTTTGGAATTATGTATGTTCGTAATCATTTTATGGGGAGAGTAATATATCATTTGCTAATGACTTAATTTCTCGTTCTAGTGCCATGGATTTTCCTTATGCATGGACACTAGCTGATCCCCTTGGATGGTTCTAGTTCAAATACACTTCGGACGGGCGACCATCAACTCGGACCACGCAGACAAGATATTACTTGAGTGTCTTTGTTCAAAGCGTTCAAAGAGAGTTGGAGAATCCAATAGACAGTCTGTATCAGGGGCCATGGGTACACTTCCATCGCATCTATGGACATATCAGACTCCTCATGCTCTTAGTAAGGCTCATGCCAACAAATAAGTACGAGGATTTGCTTTATAGTATCAAGGATCGATACAACACTCTGGTTTGGAGACTCGACATCCGCAGGGAAGATGAGGATCCTGTCATATCAGGGTGGTTCAGGTGGGACTTTTTGCTGGATTGGGCCGATGAAGTGGGGCTATGTGACATATTGTAGAGATAGAAAGAATTCGGCTACTGGCATTTTTTGCGTAAGAAGAAATGTACATACACTTTTTGAATATGAATACAAACTCGCGCCTGGCACAATTTTGCACTATATTTTTATGTCATTTAGTTTATTATGTTTTTTTATATGCAATGTCGAAAACATTGAATCCTTTGATGCCCTCCAGCCAGTATGACCAACCCCAAGAAACTATATATTTTCATTAATGTGTAGTTTCATGGGGTTGATATGAACAGCTAAAGAACATCCGCAATTCAAAATTCACAACATCAATGAGATGTTATGATATATTCATTTCTTTTTTGAATATCCAAATATACATACCTTTTTAGGACGTTCCTTTGGCCATGCTACAAATGTGCCCACGCCACCAATTTGTATATCGCCAGGGATGTCTTCTTGGAAGAGCCTCATCTTCGTAATTGCAGTTTATAATGGAAATCTTACGTAAACTGTTTCCAAGAGGAACACCATGACACATAGAACTTGGATTCAGATCTTGATTTTACATAAGCCTACTTTCGCGCTTCAAGTTTGTTGTTAAAGATAGCATTCTTCTCAGACACCGATGAAGAACCAGAATGCATTGGAAAAAATAGAGGACGAAAAATAGAGAACAAGAGAATGCATTCGGAATGGAATCACACTCACCATAGCTCGTGACATCGAATGGGATTGAAGGCGGCTCGATCGAATAGGATTGAAGGCGTTGTAGACGGATCTTAGGCTTTGATAGTAGGAATGATCTTGGCGCACGAAAGTAGGAATGATCTTGGAGCCTCGATAGTAGGTGGCCGATTAGGTGGTAGTAGGTTGCCACATATGCGTTTCTTGAAATTAATAATTAATTGTTCTTGAAATTGCACTAAAAAGAAAACACAATTTAAATTTGTAAATGAGCGGATGGCGGTTAATTAAAGGCGGTATAAATTTAAAAGGATTTAATTTGAATTTACGGTTGTAAATCGGCGCCAAGATTATGAACGCATACATATAAGTTTAAACCAAAATCCCAGTCTCATATTATCCGCGACTTGCAGTTCTATGGCGCCTAGAGGATTCGCCGCGGGCCGAGAGGCTGGTAGAGGTGGGCGACTAAAGCACAAATCCCATGCACGAGGTCAGTCTTTGAACAAGCGAAAAGCACAAATCCAACAAGCCCTCGTGTAATTGATCCATTTTTGTTACAGAATTGATTTCTCGTGTCCCTTTTTTGTTAGGTTTTTAGGATGTTTTTCTCGTAATAATATAGTTATTATCCAATAAGAAGCATGTGTCCTCTAATGTTTGAGTTCATATGTCCCAAAAATGTATGGAAACAAATGCTTAATGTGTACATGTTGGTTTCTCTTTTAATGTCAGATGTGCCGCTTTGAAGCTTGTATACTTAGCTGAACAAGATTCAAGAGCTAGTTGTATTTTTATAGTTAGTTGTGTCCTCCGATGAAGATTCAACTCTTTAAGTTGCATTTTTTATAGTTAGTTGTGTCCCGAGCATTTTGATTCGGACGAAAAAGCGGGCAGCTTTTTAATTAGGCATTACATTAGTTTCTTTATCTTTCGGGTCACTTCTAAACGCTAAGCGGCGTATTTGTTGCATTTTGATTGGGGACAAAACGGACCTGGCCCTGACCCCAATAAACTAAATGAACTTGCGTGTATTCATTTTTTCAAATCATGGCTGCCGCGTTTTGTTGCATATGTGTCGACGGCATTTATTTGAGCATAAAAGATTAACCCATGTCTTTGTAATTTCACAGATCACAAAAGACAATCAAAAGAGGAGGACCAAAAAAGGCGAGACCTCTGATCCTAGAAAAAGCAAAGGGCCGAAGAAGATATTCTTTATTCTGGGACTGCGGCATGTATTGGCGTTAGAAGATACATACGGAATAATAAAGGCTGGTAGAACCTCCATGTCGAGAG